>CAKAOH010001457.1:0-33566 GCA_916701665.1 Sebastiscus tertius | reverse complement strand
CCCCCCCCCCCCCCCCCCCCCCCCGCACCGCCAACACCCCCCGTCCACCCTCCCGCTCTTCCCACCCCCCTCGACATTAAAGTCCTTCACAGAAATCAGAATTTAATAAATCACCCCAGAGCCTGACAGAGTTTATCTCCGGGGGTCGCCTCCACTGTGCAGAGACTCACAGACAGACAAAGCCCGGCCCGATAAGATGTGAAATTAAATACAGTTAGCAGTTTGAGACAAAGGAGGGAGAGTGTCACACCGAGCTTTGTACGGCGTAAACGGCTGGCTGCTAGTCGGGGCACATACACACGCGCGCGAGCGCACGCAACGCACACACAAACGCCACGGAGACAGCGGGGTGATTCATTTCAGGTTTCCTCTCACATTTAGCCTCATTTGCATCATCCACTGTCAACATATCGCCTCTCCCAGATATGTTCAAGAGCTTTCATTAGACGTCCAGGGGATGACATCCTTTTTACCCAGATGCGCCATTATTAATCACTGGCTCTACTCCTATGTGGACTCATCTCCATCACGGATCAAGCGCTATCTGCCTGTGTTTCCTTTCATTCAGCAGACATCCCTGACATCAGCCATCACTGCAGCTAAAGGAGACTTATGGGAGTGTGTTGGGGCTCAGACGACCTTATGAATGCGGTACATAAGCATTTAGTACTGAGAGGATATAAATGTGAGGATTTGCTCGACACTGGTAGGATCTGTCAGAGCAAACCTCCGGCAGCCGAGCGCACATACAGTACTGTACAGCAACTTGAGGGCTCTGCAAAACAATTAGGTGCTTTAGAATAATGAAACATGCACTATGAAATTGCTGCCTGGTGTTATAAAGAAGCATGATTGCAATGCTTTCATATGAGTATACAGTTATATTATTTTCAATTAGCTGTGGTCTCCAGTTCACATCAGGATATGGCCGACCTCAGCTGTTCAAAGCTGATTTTTCCCCTGCTCGGTAGTTAAGAGAAAGCACAGTCAGGTTTCCAGGACGAAGCTGTGCGGGTTGTTTAATAGGCTTAGCCTGGTCGTCGGACCTGACCTTTCCCTTTAACAATACCGAGGCCGACGGGCTCGGGCCTGCTCTGGGAACACAATGACCCATGGGTGAAGCCTAATCTTCTCCAACTCCATTCTCTCTGCTGACCAGACGGCCTTCACCCACAGCCTCTCTGTTGCTCCAACTGATGCCTTCCTGCTGAGACAACAGTGCCAAGGAACTGTCAACAGGCTTGGCCCAGCAGGGCCCCGACTGGGCCTCTCACATGGAGCCCTTCAGAGGGTCCAGAGGCACCGACGCGCCGCGCTCAGAGTGTGAGTGCCGCTCGGTAGAATGTCGAGAATGACAGGAATGCTGGGTGCCATCACACATCCTGATAACATTCTACATCTAAGAGCATGATTAGCGGTCTCTGTAGTAGGCCCGTCTATGGATGTGATTGAAAGTATGGGCCGCTGGGAAATGTAGGCCTGTCATTACAATGCAGCAGCAATGTAATTTTGAATAACCTGATCCTGAACCTCCAACGTCACACTAGGAATGTCACGATACCAGATATTTAGTAGTTGATACCAAAACCAGTGAAATTTCCCGATTCTCGAGACCAATTCGATACCACGGTAAAAAACAAACGTAAAAGAATAAATCCCATGTACTTCAACATCTACTCCTTTATTACCGTTTGCATACTGGTTTTTGTTAGGAAGTTCAACAGGTCATAATTTCTGTCATATTTTATATTAGTGAAAACATCTCATTCAAACAACTGTATTTAACCCAGTTTCTCGCCAAAAACTAAATTTTACAAGATTACATTTGAACACATCATAATAATGTTAGAATTTCCTAGAATTTTCAGAATAAAAGCCTGAATGCATCATAATGTAAATCAATAGCACCTCCCGAGAGCTAGTTAACGTTCGTAGTTAGCAGCCGGTAAGCAGCATAGTCTTGCACGGAGCTAACGGCTAATGTTAACTAGCTCTCATCCTACCGATTTCAACACAGATTTGTTCTTCACAATGTAGCATTATCAGGGAAAAAATAGGATGCGTCCCATGGACTCGTCAGTAATAAGTTTACTGCGTCACAAACACATTTTCTATCGTCCCTGGGACGTCGGGATGCCATTAGCCTCGAGCCCTGACGGTACCTATGACAGTGGTTCTCAACATTTTTCGTGTCAAGGATTCCTAAATTGATACACATTAGGTCACGGACCCCCATTTGATAAGATTTTGGTTGTTAGATATGATTAAGACCGGAATTCTGTGGTGTCACTTCTATAGAGAGTTCCCCTGGAACTCCCTCAAGGACCACTGTGGGTCCCCAGACCACTAGTACCGTCACGTTTTCAGAATTTTTGGCATCGACTTGGTACCGATGTATTGGTTCTCGTGACATCCTTACATGTTGCATATAATCATCAAATATAAATTGTTTCGCAGTAGCCATATTAATGCAAAAATCATTATATGCGTAAACTGAGGCATCAAGAATCCAGAGTACAGTAAGTACAGATCAGAACCATAAGATTAACGGAGTGCTGTTAATAGAAGTGCAGTGGACTTGAGATCGTACAGCCACACATCTATTTCACCTAAAGCTTTTACCATTCTTTGTTTTTTTTTTTTCTAATTATGCATATAGTGAAAAGCTTTCTGGCGGACAGCATCAATTGAAATAATATTAGCCTATCTGACATGCAACAGGAAAAGCAAAAGGCAAAGCTATGCGAAAAGGTTTCTATTATATGTCAATGACATACATTATAATGTAAAGAGCAACGCAAACAGGACTGTAAATGTATGGGTACACACACACACAGACACACACACACACACGCACACATTCAAGAGCTGAGTCCCAGATGACTATGAATGCCCTCACACAAAGCCCATTGCAGTGGCAAGAGGATATCAGATAAAGGAAGAAATAAAGAAATGCCTCTGAACCCAAATGTATCCGTTGCCGCATTACTTTCAATTTTTAAGTGTTTGATCTGTGCAGGTGCTGACACGGCAGTTCATTCTTCTCCAAATATTTTTTAGTTTTTATTTTCCCGGTGTTCAAATGATGGGCTGTGAAAGGTTGTTCTTTCTTCTCCGTGCAAGTAAACTACACAAAGAAGCGTTTGATCTCTGAAATCCGATCTGTATTTCTAGCATTGTCTCCAGTTCCTACTGTGGCATCTTAAAGGTCAGGAGTGAAAGGCCATTTGATAACTACAGAAAGACCTTTTGGCTTTATTACACTGCCTTTCATCTGCTTTCCTGCGGAGGTTAAAACAAAGCATTGCATCCTTTGAAAAAGAGAGGATAAAATGGATCGCTTTGGAGCCTCGAGCCTCTTTTTTCTGTCACTGGGAGAGGTCTGGCATCCAGTGTACGAGGAAAACTCTTGTGGCATGTGTTTCTGAGAGACGAGTCTTCTCAGGCGCAATTAGCATATGTCCTCTCAACCTTCCACCAAACCTCTCAATGAGACCCTGAAATCCTATTGAGATATTATTACCACTCAAACAGGGCATTACACAAAACATCTAAAGCGTGCACGCACACGCTCATACAGGTGCAAAAGCACACACACAGCTCAATGACACCCACTTCCCGCTGAATATTCCTTTCTTTTTAATGGTAACCTTGGGAGACGGGCTGCACCGGCGCAACACTTAACAGCCACTAGTCTGAGAAAAATGTTTTTGATATGCTTGTGTCATTTAATCATCCACATTCTGCCGAGGCTGTGCAGGACAATTTTGCAGGATATTAACTCCCAACTAAACCCTGGCTTGTATCATTTGTGGGGCCAGTCAAGCAGGAGTCCCAGGAGGAGCAGAGACTTCCTCCTCACAGTCGTAGTAATCTAAGCTTGACTGGGCGCACACACACACACACACACACACAGAAAACACTCAGCTAATAGACAGGTAGAATGAACCATAAAGGAATAAAGGAATCAGGAAATGTAAGGCACAAATGAAGCCCTTTACTGAGCGTCACTATAAAAGGATGAGTGTATTTGTGATTTTAGCGATCAGGAAACAACAATAAAACAGCCAGTAATACAGTACAGTAAGCAGTGGTAGAAAAAATGCCTGGTCGAGTGTGTGCTGCAGGTATATATCTATATTCACAGACAGCGAAATTACTACCTTTTCTTTTTATTCCCACACCAAAGTTAGAGATTGAAGAGCATTCGTAAAAATGTCACTTTAACGTGATCCATTTGGACAGCTCACATTGCTTAATGGGGTAGGAAATTCATTTTTTTTTTTCTGCTGTGGAACAGACATAGTGGATGATGTGATTCTATGCAAAATATATGAAGCCATTACTAGAAAAATGCATGAGTTTCAATAGTTGGAGGAGGAGAAAAAAAAGTATCTCATTGCAGGGACTAGGCTATCCCTATTCTTTACCGGGGGAGCGTCACATACACACACACACAATGCAAGAGACAGCAAAGGCAACTGATGAAAACCATTTTTGTTCCATCACAAAGAACTAGGTCACCCTCTCATAATTGTCAATCATGCAATAAATCTCTCTGTGGCACAAATGAATACGGCATTGGAAATGAGACAAAGCTTATTGGCATGCTATGTCAGCTTGACTCAATTCATCCTCCTTTTCACACAGGACCATTCATATGTGAAGTTGCGCGAGGGTGTCTCTCTCTCTTTCACACTCTCCCTCTCTCTCTCTCTCACACACACACACACACACACACACACACACACACACACACACACACACACACACACACACACACACACACACACACACACACACACACTCTTTCCTCCAACTTGCACACGAGCAAACACACTCGCACGCTCCTAATGTGAAAGTTACACAGGGTTAATGTATGTGGACAAACCATTTCAGCCGAGGGCCGCTTTATTATCATAACCATGTTTATTTCCATAGAGAACACGTCTCACTGTATTTTCTGCATTACTGTGGAATTACTGGGAACATACACTGTTGGGGCACATTGGTCTCAACGCATTAACACTTGCATGGATAGGGTTTGACGACTGAAGATCACAGTTTGAGTGATTCCTATCACAAAAAGCTGTTTCGGTTTAAAGCAGCAGTAGGCAGAATTGGAGCAAATATGATTAAAACAAGTTATTTTTATATCCTGACAGTAGTGCATGAGAAAAGTTAAAATCATGTTCCTCTGTGTCCTCGGGGTTGCTAGTGGCATCTGCAAGATTTCACAGACCAGAGGAAAACAACCAATCAGAGCCGAACTGGAGCCTGCCGCCTCTGAGCAGTCAATCACTCGCAAACTCCGATCAAATAGTCAAACTAGGCAGCGCTGATCAAATATGAATCAGTATTCTGTTACTGTAGTGACTATTTCTCGCATTAAATGTTTTCAGAAACATCTTGTAATGTACTGTTTAGCTGTAAAATGATAGCCATGTTGAGATCAGTTGAGGAAATATCAAGCACCGCCCACCAGCTGGAGCAAACTTTCTCATTTTACAGCTAAACAGTCCACTACAAGATGTTTCTGAAAACATTTGAGGAGAGAAATAGGCATTACAGTAACAGAATATTAATTCATATTTGATCAGCCAGCGCTGCCTAGTTTGACCGTTTGATTGGAGTTCGTGAGTGATTGACAGCTGCCTCCGTTGAATAAACAGTAGGAATGCTCTCTCTCTGAAATGACCTGTGATTGGTCAAAGTCTCCCGTCACAAATTTTTTAAAGCCTGAAAACAGAGCCATGAGGAGGTGCAGACGTCTAGTTTTCTCTCAGAATACTTGAATTACAATATGCTGAAAGGTTATTATGGAATTATTGTCCAATGATACCAAAACCATTCTGCCTACTGCAGGTTTACTGCCTTCTTGTTCATGGCAACACTGAGATTTGTTTTTATCTTTGAGAAGAGGCAAACGTGTCGCTAATATATGAAACTGAACTAACTCTTCCGCTAACCTCGTAGCACACCAGGTGTACAGCAGCCTGCTTCGTGTTATCTGATTGGCTGGGAGCATTGGCTTGACACAGCACTACAGCTCCATCCACAGAGGTTTGTGTCACATCTCCGAGGACCCGACTGTCACTCTTTAAGAGGAGGGTAATAATAGCCGGGCGCCACAGCAAGTGGTGGCACAGGCGATTTTAAAGAAACATCAGGGAGACGGTGACATTTGAGTCTACGAGGAGAGAAACCCAAGCGCTGCAACCAATAAAGACTCCCACCAATATTCTCACTAGGCTTAGAGGGAGAGAGAGACAGAAGCAGAGAGAGAGAGGGCGAAAGGCAAAGAGAGATGTCAGTGTTAGATGAAAATGTGTTGACCTGGTGATATTGATACCCCGCTCATAACCTCTACAGGTGTGCAATGCTGTCAGGAAGCAGCTCTGGGTGTGGCTATCTCTGTGGATAACAGCCAAAATTGCAGACCTTATCATTTTACAGTAGAGAGAACGAGCTGCCTCGTTCACTTTGAACTGCTGACAACTGAAATGATTTTGTATTGAAAACAGAGCTCCTGTACGAATAATACATTCAGAGATTCTTCTATATTTTGAACCTGAATTTCCAAAAACATAAGAATGTCCTGGATCGGGTTGTTAAAAAAGCTAATATATCAGCTAATTATTGTTTTTTTATTCTAATTATTTGATGGTAAGAATATTATAACTTACTACTTACTACTTTTTTCTTGATGTTCTAATTTAAGAAAGATTCAGCTGACAATGACCTTAAGATTAATGACTGCATTTTGATTGAGCAGAGTTAGCAAGGTTATAGTGATTTTTTTCATCATTTGAAAGACAGATCTGGAACAATCTGCTGATCTGTGTGTGTCCAGAGCTGTTGCAACCATTCCTTAAGATATGACCTTTTAATGTATTAAGAACAATCTAAATCTGTCATTTAGCATTTATGGAACACTGACATTACAGTGCACTGATTAGGGATGCACCGACACCGATACCGGAACGGATATCGGGCCAATACTGAGTCAAATAGTTGGATCGGGCACTGGCGGAATAGGGCCTGGATCTATTCAATTCTATGTTTATATACTATATACTGAAATTTTAATTCCTGTTTTGTTGCATTAAAAAGGTTTACACTTTTTTTATAATTTATTATTTTAATACAATTCAATAAATGTATATGTGGGCTATGTATTTATTTGTTACATTTTGTTTTACAAAGTTAGAAAAGCAATGTTTAAGTCAAACCTGCCTTACACATAAAGGAATGATACACACAGTGAGGCATACAGCTTATTAATAAAACACTGGTATCTGATCGGTACTAGGTATCAGCCGATATCCAAAGCCCAGATATCGCTATCTGTATCGGGATTGAAAAAGTCCAATCAGTGCATCACTAGCACTGATTGTACAAAAACATGTTTAAGTGGAAAAAGGCATGTTGCTGAGAAAAAAAATAATCGGAACCACATACTTTGACATCATCATAATTGTTTACTTATGATGGTTATGGTTAACCTGATTTCATTTAAACCATTTATTTACTTTTAAAACCTTCTAAAAACCTGAATTAGACATCATTCAGAGTCTGAAGCTCCAAAACCAGACACAAGAGAGCCGTTTAGTGTCTAGCCTGCTGGCTCAACAGGATCTCATTTTATGCACATTGTTAGTTATAATTCAATGCAACAAATTGACTGCATAAAGTGTTTCTGGTGTCTAAGTGAATTCAGACTTCACGTAAATAGCTGTGGGGCCGTTTTCTTAGTTTTTCATCAGAAGGTATTGACTAAGCAGATGCTTTGAACCGCCATAGAATGTGCTGCTAGTCTCAAGTGTCATTAGCTTCAGGGCTTTTCCAGCTAGCGCCAGGTAAAGATTAGATAACAATCAGCCCTTTAATAGATACTGTTGGAGGCACTGGAGCCGTTCCTGTGCTGTGCCGTTCATCTGAAGCTAACAACAGAAGAAGAGAGAGTGGAAAGCCGATGTCATTTCCTCCCTGATTTCTTCTCTGTGATGTACCGCTGAGCCCAGCGAAGAACACGGCTGTTGTTAAATTACATGTAACTGTTCGCTCAAACTAGTGTCAATGTACAGCGTGTCTGTCTGTCTGTGTTTGGGCAGGTACAACTACAATTTTAAATGGCACGTTTCTAGGCAAGGCAAGGTAAGTTTATTTTGTATAGCACCTTTCAACAATGAGGCAATTCAAAGGTCTGAACGGTTCATAACGGAGCAGCAGATCATCAATTGTCAAATCAACTCTTTGACGAACAGGATTCGACAGGATCGACTTTTTAGAGAGACCTGTAAAGACAGTATTACAGCAGCCGAGTCTAATGAAGATAAACGCATGGGCAACTTTTTCTAAATCCTCCTCAGACATAAGCCCTTCAATCCTTGATATATTCTTATCAATCCAATCATTGATTTGTTGGACGCAATCAGTGCTCAGCCCGGTCGCACTAAATGGTGTATGAATGACACGGTAATTTGCATGTCATTTTGCGTTCAATAAAAACGTCATTCCTGCTTTTGGCGTGTCATTTGTACGCCATGTGGTCTGTATTGACTGCAATGTGAATGCATCCACGTAAATAGAGTGGTGCGGGAATGAGTCCTAAAACCCGGAAATGAGTTAGCATTTTATCATTTCCGGTTCCCTTATCTCAAAGTCCATGGGTTTTTTGGATGGGTTTTTAGTTAGATACCTGAAATAAAGTCTGTGGTGTAGTTTGTTTATAGCCTTTTTACTTCTGGCGATTGCATTTGCGCTTCACAAATTATAAAAGGGGTGCTCATTTGTGGAGATTATCTTACAGAACAAAACGTGTAACTATCATAAACTTTTTTTTGCCACAGAGTTTATTTTCTGCAATAATCCAAAACTCAATGGAAAAATCCCATTGTTTTTTTTTTTTCGAGGGAACCTGTGTGATTGTAACTTCCAGGTTGGCCTACAAAAATGCATCATCCCTACACCACTCTATATGCTACGCTAAGTGCTAGTAATGTAAAATAAAAAGTGAGAGAGTGCTTATGATTGGTTGGGAGGAGAGGTAGATGGGTCAAACAAACACAGGACTTTAAACCAGGAGACCGGTGCTTGAGTCCTAAAGTGTGGCTGAGTTATTAAGTTACGCTAGTGATGCGTTTTTGGTGACATTTGTGACGTCTTTTCCACACATCTGTTATGTTGTTTCCGTATGTATTTTACTTCGTTTACGTACTTATTTTAAGTCCAACCATGATTTTCCAACTGTTATTTTTGCCTAAACCTAACTGCAGCTGTTACTGTAGTTTTATTGCGTGGTTTAAAATTGACGCCTGTAAAGAGGCGTACAAATGACATGCAGAAAGGCTAAAATGCATTCTCATACACGCAGAATGTCCTTGTAATGTCGTGCTATTTATATGCCTTCCCGTGAGATCGGGCTGCAGTGCTTGTATGGTACCATTGTCGCCTGGTGATATTGTTATATAACTCTGTGTGTCATCTGCATAACTATGGTTAGACATTTTGTTATTTTCTATAATCTGCACTAGTGGGAACATGTAGATGTATCGGATTTATTACATAGGAATATACTGCAATATATTCAAGATATTTTGTTTGATATATTTGATTATTTTGGTATTAAAAGTTTAAAATTTTAATTAAAAAAAATGTGTCTTTGCATGCACCTACTCTGCAATCACCTCCCATAAACATATCATAGCTAACGCCTAACATTGTGATATTACACTTGACACGAAGTGTAATTTGAATTGCATGATACTGGACAAATATTCTCTTTGTATAACGGATGGTGCATCTGCGTAGGGTGTGTCTTAACTTTCAGTAAAAAAAAAGTTATGCTATCATAATATGATGTGCATTACTTCACTGAAATTCCAAAAGTACAAAGGGCTTTTTGTTGGATGACATTCCTTTCTTAATATACTTCAATTATTAGGAGGAGTCCTTTGTATTGAGTAGAGAGCTCCAAAAACATTGACACTGGAGGAATAACATCTGCATGTTTACTCAGGAGAAGATTCATCCCTGATAGCCTCCACGAAAATGAAGAGGGGGAGAAAAAACAAGTGGAGGAAATTTGTGGAATCCCATCTGAGATTGCTTCCCTGATGGATTCCTTTTCCTGTCAGCTCAGACGAGAAATGAAGCCGGGGAAAATTAACTCCTGATACAGCTACGCTGAATTAGACAGAGAGGGGGAAAAAAAAAACCTACACACTTTTTAAGGATTCCAGCCTTGTCATTTTCAATTTTCTGCTCTTTGGACATGCTTGTATTCAGATTCCCCAACATCTATTCGCCATATCAATCCTAATTAGACAATCTGGGCCCACGAAGGATGGGAGCGGAGTTATTTGCATAATTTAATCATAAATACTCAGTGATACATATTTCCAAATGCATTTGTACAATTATCTTTTCATCCTTGGGGCAAAAATATTAATATGATTAGGCAATAATTCTTTAAAAAAGGGGGAAAATAGGAAACCAGCAAGTGTGCACTCTTTTTTAAACTCCAGCTTTGGGCTATATGAAAAATTAATTAATTTCTGAGGAAAATCAATTTCTCTATGTGACCATATTAGACAGAGCCAGGCAAGGCCCTGCATTCCTTCCCCAATCAGAAAATCTCATCTGCTCCCTCTAACTTCTGTCAGTAGCATTTAATATCCTGGTACGAGCGTCAGTGACTTCCGCCATGCTCCCCAAATGTGCTGTAATGTGGAGGAGCCCGAGAGTACAGACAAGCAAGGGAGCTCTGACTGGGGAAAGAGGAGAATGGAAATCAGAGTGACCAAAAAATCTATTGCTGGCCTGTCAGGCAATCAGTCTCAAGTGTAAAATCATCAGGTAAAATCACTGTTAACAAATCTAGTTTAATATGCTAGATAAGTCATATTGACAGATAGATTTTAAACAGCTTAAGACTGTTGTCTATAAAAATCAAAGCTAATACCCCTTTATGGTTGGTGAGCATAGTAAAAATAGGTCATTTTAATATGCTGATTAACGTGGAAAGACCTGATGTCGATGTGTGATTTTACACCGTTTCATTTCGTGGAGGAATTAATTGGTAACTCCGATCCAGTAAAGGCATGCAAATAAGATAGGAGCCTGGACAACTAATGCATCCAACAGGCAAATTAACAATACAGGCCTCTTTGCCATGCAAATAGCCTCTAAATCCACAAATGACATTAGACAGTGTCAAACAAAGCCTCTTTAATGAGTGAAATCTGGGGTTTCGACAGTCTTGGCTCAGCTTCATTGCAAGCTATGAAAAAAAACTGATCTTAAAAGAAATGAAGGAAAATGAATGTTACTTTTGTAAACTGAGCTGGTCCGTGGATTTTTCTAAAGTTTTAATTTGCACTTGTTCCAGCTGAATGAATGTCAAGTCAATAAAGCAATTCTGATTTTCAAGGAGACTATTTGTTTGCAAAAAAAAAAAAAAACACCTTGCCGCCATCTGCCAACTGCACAGTTGACTTGAGCACATGTACTGTACCTAATCAAATTTAGCAGAGCCCCACTGAAGGATTAAAAATGTATAAAAAAAAAAGAGAGAGAGTGGGAACTCAAAATGTTTTTTTTTCCCTTCAATAAAGAAACAACACACAATATGAGGGCCAATTTGACTTTCAAGAAAGTACTTGAATAGATTTGGATTTTTAAACAGCTTTGTATACTATTCTCTCTCTCTTTCTCTCTCTCCCTCTCTCTAATCAGGCATCTGTCACTCTGTTTTTGAAGTTATTATCGCCCAAGCTCCCTCTTGGATGTGGTTGCTGGGTGACGGGTATCTTAGCACCCACTCTGACTGGGAATGATTTGAATGGAATCCAGAAATCTCCCCTGAGTACCTGTAAACACATCCGTGCCTTGTAGAAAACAAATATATTATAAGAGAGCTCAGCAGAGGAGAGGAGGGAGAGAGACAAGCTGGCACCCTCGGTGGCAGCTCACACTGAGCGCTAAACAAAACAATTACCGTCATTTGCAAATATGTGTGTTTAGGCATAAACACTCTTGAAATAGGAACAAGAGGGGTGATAGCTCTCGTAACGCTCTCTGTCATATCAGTATCAATTAAATATATCTGTTAAAGAAGAAGTCGTTCCACTGTGACCTGTCACTGGTAACATTTCAGAGTAAGATCTGCTTGACTGAAACGAGCCGGGGAAAATCTATTTAAGAAGGGCATGTAAGTGAAAAGCCGTCCCATTCCCAGTGGTGGGACATTGTCTGGGGCGTGTGGTTAACCTTCAAGGGTAGACAATGATTGTCAATTAACTGCTGCATTTCTGCGCCCCAGCATCGGATAGCCTGCCCCCACAAAAGCAGACCAATGAGAGATATGCGATATCTCTGCGCCGCCCCCCGTGTTATAATAACCTTTCAGAGAGTTCAAGTGTCACACAGCAATAAGAACCTTTTCCATCCCACCACGGGGAAAATGAAAAGGAAAACAAGTAGCTGGAACAGAGGGCTCCTGGAGGGGCTCCTGGAGAGCCAGAGTCATAATGTAGGGGAGATTACTGAACCTGGATCAGTCTGGGAGCGAAAGCGAACAACTGCTAATCTGGCACGAGAGTCCTTAAGAAAATGAAGGGGTCAAGAATGACTATATTACTAGTATCTTTAAAGATGAACAATAATTACTAAAATATGTTTCTTATTAGGCAAATCACACATAGTTCAAACACTCACTGTTAAAGTATGTAAAAGGAATGTCCCAGTATAATTTTTTTTAATCCATCACCATAATAAAAAAATCAGAATTTCTATACCGCATTTCTCAACAACGCTGTTTTTCCATTTAATGTGTTCAAAAAGTGTTATGCTAAAGTAAGCATAGTGGGGAACAATTTGGTTGGAGCTTGTTTGTGTCCACATCAAAACTAAAACAGCGGGATGCAGCGGTGCTCTGTGATGCTATTCACATTCACACTGTGTGCAAAATGAGAGTAGTGTTGTTTTAACACAATGGACCGTGGGAGGGAAAAAAAACAGCATGTGAAATAGTACGACCCATTGTACAGGAGTATTATTCACTTCATTGTTACCACTCTGCCGCTGTATAATAAGAGTAGTGACATTGTGGTAATAGGGCGAGATGAAAAGCTGAAACTATCCCAGGCAGCAGGCTGTTGTTGTGTAACCTGAGCGGGTTAACCGGTCAACTCAGATACTTTTTAGCTGACAGTAAGTCGGTGCAAAACGGAGCATCGACTTCTGGAGAGGTGGGGGGAACTCGTTTTCACCTACAGGGCAACCTGTGTCCTGTTTACTCAGACTGATCATTTTGTCAGCACCAATTCAATGGCAGGCGGTGTAAAGCACACATCCCTGCAAATAAAATCAACTCTTTCTAAGTAACAGAAGCCTTTTATCCAGCGGATGCCTCGCTGTTCCATGATGTAATTCTCCAAATGGGGCAGGCAGGCGGGCAGGCCGGGTCTGAGTGATTGATTTCAGCCCAGCACCGGGAGTACCTGGCTGCTTTCAGAGACAATTACAGTCCTGTCCGTGTGCCCGTAATAGCCCACCACTTTAGCGTCATTAAAGCGACGCGAGGCACTGCATTATCCTTTAACCCCATCGCTGGCCATCCCCCCATTGACAACCCGGAGGGTTCAACCACATACTTTGTCACCTGAAGCCCCACGCCAGGCTTGAGGAGAGGATCACCGGCACGGCATGTTTTTCTCTATATAGAGGAGGGGGGGGGGGGTGCTCTGCTCCCTTGATGCTTTATGTAAATGATGCCTGACAGGTGAGTTGTTTAGACGATTACAACAAGAATAGAAATATGGAGCTGAAGCATATATGTAAGCTCCAAATATTGTATGTATACTGTTGATGTGTGAGGCTGATTGTATCAAAGCAAGCATAAAGAGATGATAGAAAAAATGTAGGCTACTAAATAATAATTTAAATTAATGAACTATGAGAAAAAAAGCTTTACAATTATATATAATATCCCTCTGTCTTCCTCAAAATGTTAAATTGATTTTGCATTGATAGTACACTTTGCAGATACTTTGAGGGTCAAAATGTATTAAAATTTGTCACACATATGGATCTTAATGCCACAAAATGGTACATAAAAAATAGTCTGTTTGCATAGCAACTTCTGTGTGTGCATGTGTTTTTTTTTTTCCACATGTGCTTGTTACACTAAGCATGCATCCAAAAGTCAGAACTAAGATTAATCTCACACTATAATTTTCCAAAAAGGCTGCATGCTTTTTACACTGAGACAACCAAGTGACTCAAAGTGTTTATTGCTATTCCCCACTGATGTGAGCCTTTCCATCATATTTGCATTTCCAGCTCATTTCTGGGTAGGAGATCAATATGGAATCAATCATAGTGACAGGTAAGATGGTAAATTTGACCAGGCTGAACCATCCTGTGAGACTGAGCGATACATCAAAGCTGGGAGCAACAGGACAGTAAAAATGGCTTTTAATCAAATATTGATCCTCACTTAAATCACTCCATATTAAAACACATAAAGCTCAAAATATTTGATTTGGTAATATGGCATTAATTTTCATGTGTGGTCGTTTAACTCACTTACTGTAATATAATTTTTCTTGTTTAATACAAATCAAGTGTGTTTGATTAATGTACATTATCATATGTGTGTATGACAATTATCCCTAGCATTTACAGTGTGAAAATAAACTAGCATTATACACTCATATACAGGAGTCATGTGTACTGTAACCTCCTTTAAAAATGTACTCAATACTGAGAAGGCAATTAATTAAAAAAAAAATATTCCATGTCATATAATTGTGTTAATAATGTGGGTTTGTCTTGTTTACTTTCTAAAAAAAAAAAAAAAGTTAGCATAATTGAAATTATATTGCCCCTGTGGCAAGGGCATGTAATAAAAGGCATAGCCTAGTTTTCTCTCCAGAGTCATTTGAAATAAGTTGAGCTAAAAAGTTTCCCTTAAATTAAGAGGAATTGCAGTAAAGGAAGGAGGTCTTATTTCTGTAAATGTCTTTGTCAGTGGCAGCTCTACACCTAAAGTTTATTCAACAGCATTGAGAGAAACTCAGCCGTTGTGTGTAGCCTACATTATCGATTCATTTGTTCTGAGGCAGACAGGCTATCCATCATGGCACAGCTTTTGCTCTGCACGTGTTAAAAAAACTTTCACTGAACTTTTTTTCACTGATGTTGCGCGCCGGCCTCCAAACAGACAACTTACGAGCACATTGATGGGAGTTTGAAACTATTCACACACACTATAACAACAGATATTTTAAATTAATGTCATCACTTGAAGCACTTGTTTTATATAAAAAGGGGAAAAATGTCTCCCCCTTCCTTTGCTCTCCTGCGCCTTTTACGCACGGCTATATCCGTGGAGACATTTCAGCCAAAAAAAAAAATGAGCAGAAGAAGCTCTCCACTAACCTCGCATTGGTGCAGTCGTTGTACAACGTCTCGAAGTCCTTTCTGGAGATGAGTTTGCAGCGGTTCACCCCGGGTTGGATGGCGCCGAGCCCTCGGAGAATGCGGACCTGCTCCACGTTGCACACCACCGGCGTGATCTCCAGCCGCTTCAGCTTGGTGTAGACGGTGTGCAGTCCGCCGACCAGGTGCTTCAGGAACAGGTCGAAAGCCTGCGGAAGGCAGATGAGCTCGCAGCCGTCCACGGTGAAAGACGCCACTTTGGCACCGCGCAACTCGACCATCTTGCACTCGTTGTTCTGCGGTATGTTCTCAACAGGAGACGGGGTCGAGTAGACAGGTTTGCCCGGAGGAAGACCCGCGTTTGGGATGCCCGGGCTGCCGGTGGCGAGGAGCTCTGATCTGAACAGGTTCTGTTGTCCGCCGGAGGAGGAGGATGGTGGAGGGGGTGCCAGGAGGGATGGAGACGGTGATGAAGTTGTCGACGGCGGGGACGTCGTGGCGCAGGGAGTCGAGGAGGAGATCGGAGGCGGTGGGACCAGAGGAGTTGGTGGGATCAGAGCAGCCGGTACGGCCATGGTCACCTACAAGGAGGAGAGGAGTAGCCGAAGTTCAAAGTATATAAAACCTGCCGAGACACCCACTAAATGAAAGAATCCACGGGAGTTTAGCTCCTCAGATAAGTTGGGGAAGTAAAAAGAGATGCCGAGGAAGGAAAAAAAGGCGTGCTGAGTGAGAGGGGTGTTTTTTTGGGGGGGGTTTTGAGCGGCGGGACAATGATCAAAGATAGGAGGAGGAATGACAGGAGGAAAATGAGCTGAAAAGTGCAGCTCCGCTCTGTGGATGAGTTGTTGTTGTCACACGGTACAGAGAGGGAGGAGCTAGGGGACAGTGGAAGAAGCCTTTGAAGAACAGATCAACTGGGCTCTGGCTATGCACTGAAATGTTTCTTCAAATTGTTTATTCCACATATAAGAGAGATCCGGTTATATGTGATCATAATCGTGTAGAAAATTTGCATCTGTGGTAAAAAAAAAAAAAAAAAAAAAAAAGAAGAAAAAAGCATGCACTCCACAATCTGGAATTTCAGTTAACAGTTATTTCTGGTTCTCACACAACACATCAACAGCCAAACAGGTGCTATCTAACAGAATGCAAACACTGCACCATGCACACTGATCTTATTGACAGGTGATCAATAAGCATCAAAATGTTTGGAAAACACTTTTTTTGCACATTACATCCTGAAGCTGTTCAAAAGCATTTTGGAAATCTCAATTTTTCTTTAATCCAGCCATTAACTGTTTTTTGTTTTTTTTAACTTTAATTCTGATGCCATGATTGTCATATTTTCTGACTGTGCATGCCAGTATGAGTGGTAAAAAAAAAAAAATAAGTGTGCACTCACACAAGGTATATCTGAAATTTCAGTTAACAGTCATTTCTGGTTCTCACACAACACATCAACAGCCAAAACAGGTGCTATCTAACAGTATGCAAACACTGCACCATGCACACTGACCTTATTGACAGTTGATGATCAATAAGCATCAAAATGTTTGGAAAACACTTTTTTGCACATTACATCCTGAAGCTGTTTTTTTTTTGCACACCTCAATTTTTCTTTCATCCAGCCATTAACTGTTTGTTTTTTTTACTTTAATTCTGATGTCATAATTGTCATATTTTCTGACTGAGCATGCCAGTATGAGTCACTCACAAGGTATATCTGAAATTCTAGTTAACAGTTATTTCTGGTTATCTCACAACACATCAACAGCCAAAACAGGTGCTATCTAACAGTATGCAAACACTGAACCATGCACACTGATCTTATTGACAGTTGATGATCAATAAGCATCAAAATGTTTGGAAAACACTTTTTTTGCACATTAAATCCTGAAGTTGTTTTTTTGCACACCTTATTTTTTCTTTCATCCAGCCATTAACTGTTTGTTTTTTTTACTTTAATTCTGATGTCATAATTGTCGTATTTTATGACTGAGCATGCCAGTATGAGTCACTGTTTAAACTACACCCCCATCCGTGAGAGAGGAAAATATGCCTAATTCAATTAGTCCTTCATGATTATTGTATTTACACAGTCAAAGTAGCTTTTTGTATGAAGTAAGAGCATGACACAACATGAGGCAATGGTTGTTTTGAGGTGGACTGTTTTGTATGCAAACTAAAATGCATTATTATATTACAGTGTGTACTGCATATATATATATAGAAGTACAGTTGAATAAATATAGTTTGACTGTAATCACTAATATCCAACAGAATGCATTGTAAAAATTGTATCACTCTCAGGGATGCACTGATCTGACTTTTTCAGTCCCGACAGCAATACCTGGGCTTTGGGAATCGGCCGATATCACATACTGATCCAATACAGTGTTTACTTAATATGGCTGTATGCCTCACTGTGTGGAACAGACTAGGATCATTCTTTAATGTGTAAGACAACATCAGGCTTTACTTAAACATTGCTTTCCTAACTTTGTGAAACTAAATGTAACAAAATAAATACATAGATACATAGATTTACAGAATTGTTATTTATTATTAAAATAATAAATCGCCAGAAACACCAGAAACTTGGTTAAAAATCTTCAAAATTAACAGGAATTATTTATATTAATTACAATTCAGGTGTAAACCTTTTTAATGCAGCAACAAATTGGTCAAAACTCAAACAAGAATTAAAATTCCAGCATATAATGTATATAGTATGTAAACATAGAATTTAATTTAATGGATCGGCCCCAATGTCATCGATATCCGAGCCAGCTATTTAAGTCAGTATCGGCCCGATATCCGATCCAGTATCGGTGCATACCTAATCACTCTATGTGCAGTGCTTCACGTCAGAAGTTGTTTTCCACTCACGGTCTATTTCAAGTTGAATACCCATAACTATTACTTTATACTTTATTATGTAAAAAATTACAGGTGAGCGTGACCCTGTCAAACAATGCCAAATGAACTTTGGCGACAGTGTTGAAATTGTTAATGAACTCACATTAGCTGTAGATAAAGAGGCACTACTGTACATAAGGGAAACCAAAAGCCTTGTATTGCCAGAGCCCATCACATTTAAGAATCTGAAGTGGTGCAAGAACACTGGCAAATACTGAGTTAAAACCGACAAAAAATCATAATTTAAACAGCCCTAAAAATGGTAATTGTTTACTTTTTGAGTGTCTTGCACAGTGATGCAGTGTCCACTTTAGCTACTGTACACTGCACAACCTCCAGACAGAACACACCAGCTCGTTCTAAGGGTTGTACTACTTTATGATGCCGAGTATTAAGCTGAGCCAGCCCATGCTAGCTCTCAAACTTTCTCTCAATCTCAGACAGTACAGGGAAGAAGGTTAAAGGCAGAGAGGAGAGGAAGTGCAGCACTAAATCATGGGGGGTGGGGTCAAGTCCATGTACAATAAGAGCTCATATAGAGTTTACACATGTATTCAACCACTGTGGCACATCAGGAATTACAATACCTTTCTTCCTGCCTTTCTTACCAGACAATTTTAAGACAGTGAACTATATAAACACGCAGCTGGGTAATCCTAACTTAGAAAATTCATTACTAGATCACACTGTCAAAATTAGGACTTAAATATGTTGGATAGGACTAGTAAAAATACTTTTATGAGTAATTCAAGGTATGGCAGAAAACCATAAGTGAACTTATTGAACTCTGGTTTGCAGGAAGCTTGTTTTTTTTGTAGCGTTCATTAGATTACATCACATTTCCAAATAACCATTGGTTCTTGAGACACATATATGAAAGTGTGAGTCATAGATTTCTTAGTTCTACTTTTGTGTCGCACTGTTTTTAATGAAAGGTGTCCATTTGCTGTTATTTATATTAGCTGATTTTTTTGCAGAGTATATCAGCCCTTACCATGTTTTCTCATTAGGTGGAATGAGTGTGTTGCATATCAGGAAGGGTGTTGCTTATCACGGCGTGCATTTTGCCTTAATATTCTGGGTATTCCTGTTGTCCTGTTGTGTCAGATCAGCTTTAAGATAAGCAGTGTGCCATTTTCAAAATTATCATTCAGGGAAAGAGGTAGCTTGTAGTGTAAAATCAATAGCTGCTTAAAATTCATTGCCAGGCAATCCATTTGCCCTTTATGTTGCTAACCTTTCACTTAAATATGCACCATATTAAGATTTCATTATATACAATGAATGTCACAACAGTTTGCCCACTATTTCTCTTGTTTGCATGGGTTAACTGCAAATCATTGTGCTTGTAATGTCTGAAAAATGACTTTCATTAACATTATGCAGGAAAGAAAAAAAAGATATGAGCCTGAGTAGCCTAATAGGTATTAAAAGGCACCACAGGATGTGTAAGATGTTTTAGATACAAAGGCCTTTCAACAGACTGGGTGGGCTCCATGTGTCTGACCCCGGTTATGAAAACACAGCGTAGCACAAATATAAAGTCTGTAAACATGGTGCTGTACATTACACCGCAGTACTTACAAATGTAAAATCACTATTACATGTAAAAATCATGTATAAGTAACCTATCTTAAAGGCAACAGCTTACTAAGAAAATTATTTACTTGAAAATTAGTACCGTGGATGAAGTTCCCAGTGTGAGTGAATACTTGGTCAACTAAGTAACATAAACAGTTAACAGAGTTTTCCTTAAAAGTACACAGAAGTACAGTACATGCGGATGAGATTGCGGTAAACAAATGACTATGTCAAAATGTAATCACCCGGCATGATGTATGGCATCAGGAAAGTGTTTCAAAATGTATGGATATGGGACAAGACTTGTGTATGATCAATGACACAGTATATTGTTTGATGTAATAATTTATTCACCCCATAAAGCGTTGATAAAACAATGTTGAAAAGCAATTTAAATTGAATTCATTTAAATGTCAATTCTCATGGTTAGGATTTTTCTATAATTGGCTATTTAATTAAAATAATTTTCATAGTCATTAATACAGCCGGCAACTTGTAGCGCACTGACGTGTTTTAATTACATGGTATTAACAAAATTGATATGCTTTAGAAAGCATGGTGAATAAGAAATAATTAGACCAATCATACATCATCCTCCTATGGACATTAAGTGTATCACAATATAATTGATGAACTTGAAAAACAAGAGAGATAAATAACTTTAATTGAACAGAGTTGGTGTACAGAGCTTGGAACAAAGAATCATACTCACGATGTATTATATTTCAGAGGCAATTCATTATCTGTAACATCACTTAGCTCTGTGCGCCCAGCACTCTCCCCTAACCTATGATTACATGACATTTGAAAGCAGTGATACTGTGTAGTCTTTTAAAATGTCCTTTTACCTCGTCCGCATAAATCTTCAAACTGCTTTTCCGCATGGGCAAATAGGGAGGGGGGGGTGGAGCAGCTTCAGACATAAGAATCATTTAGATGCTTGGAATAAAGCACTTATTGATCATGAATATTTGTTTCTCCAAGGTTACACTGCCTTGACCCCATCTATCCTTAGACACCGTCCAACACAAACATGCCACTGGGGGGTGAGGGGGAGATGTCAGAGAGCACACTGATGGTGGAGGGTGTGTGATAATTTTCTACACCGGCCTCATCAATTTATTTCTAATTACAAATAACAGTGTAGGGCTTCTCTCATGATGTTAACTTACTGAGTGTTTAGTGTCAGTTTCTGTATTCTTCTGATCAGAACCACTTACGTTTTAGTCACAATCTAAAATATATATTTTTTTTAGAGCTGAAAATACTGTAAATTAATCAGCAATTATTTTTGATAGTTACTCATTTAAAGGTACAGTGTGTAGGATTTGGCGGCATCTAGTGGTGTGGTTGCAGATTGCAACCAAACTGAGTAGCTCTCTGCTCATTCCTCCCTTTCCAAGACTGCAGTAACATGAGCCGCAGAGTGCAAAACCGCGGTAACGCCGTTCACCTCGCACAGAGGCCCTCCTTACCATAATAATACTACTTCAGGAGGAAGTCAGACAGCGGCTGGCGGTACCAAGGTTTTGCACTCTATGGCTCATGTTCCCGCTCACAAGCATTTAGGAGAACTACGGTGGACTTCAGGTAACGTAAAAACGTGTAAGGCTCTCTCTAGAGCCAGTGTTTGGTTTGTCCGTTCTGGGCTACTGTAGAAACATGGCGTAATGTAACATGGTGGATTCCGTGAAGAGGGGTAGAAAATATGAAGGGCTCATTCTAAGCTAACGAAAACAAAACGATTCTTAGTTTTAGGTGATTATACACTAATGAAAACATAGTTATGAATATTACATTCCATTTCTGCTAATAGAGCCCCCCGAAATGTTACACACTGTTCTTTTAAGGCCCTTTTATGCAAAAACTCCAAACTTGCTATTGTTGTTTTTTTCTTTCATATCATTGCAAATTTAATGTCTTTGGGTTTTGGACTGCTGGTCGGACAACACAAGGCATTTGAAAACAGCACTACACCTGGACTCTGGGAACTTTTGATGTGTAATTTTGACAATTTTCTGACATTTTATAGACCTAATGATTAATCGAGAAAATAGTCAGTGGGTTAATCAACAATAAAAAATAATCATTAGTTGCAGCCCTAGTCTACGCAAAACTAGGGACGCACCGATACCAGATCGGATATCGGGCCGATACTGACTCAAACAGCTGGATCAGATATTGGTGACAATGGGGCCGATCTATTCAATTCAATTCTATGTTCGTATACTATATACATTATATACCGGAATTATAATTCCTGTTTAAGTTTTGACCAATTTATTGTTGCATTAATAAGGATTACATCTGAATTATAATACCTGTTCATTTTGAAGATTGTTTTTTGCAAAGTTGTTGGTGTACAATTCTTTTAATAATAAATAACAATTCACTAAATTTATGTTGTGTTATCTGTGTATTTATTTGTTACATTTTGTTTTACAAAGTTAGGAAAGTGATGTTTAAGTCAAGCCTGGTGTTGCCTTAAACATAAAAGAATGATCCCAGTCACTTCCACACAGTGAGGCATACAGCTTATTAATTAAACAATGGTGTCAGATCGGTATTCGGTATCGGCCAATACCCAAAGCCCAGGTATCGCTATCGGTATCGAGACTGAAAACGTCGGATTAGTGCATCGCTACATAATATTGCATTTCTGCTTCCCAGTTGTTGCTTATACATAATCCGCCAACTACTTTTTCACGAGTTTTGCGGTCAAGCTTTATGTATAAAGTTTAAGTCAAGACCTTATGTGTATGGCATATTTAAAACAACACGTTGACCAAAGAGAAACATACAATAAAGAAAACCAAAAAGTTAGACAAGTCAGAAAAGGAAGACAAAATGCACATATAGTGAGAATTCCGGGAAATCTGTATTTTTATCTTTGAAGTTCTCAACTTATGTATACAATCCCAATTTCTTAAAGAGCAATGCTATTACAGAACAACATAGTACCAGTATCTATTTGCACACTTACAGCAGCGTTAACCTAATGGTAAATATGGGTATGACGTACATACACAATCTACCACCTCTTGATACAACTGTCACCGGCAAGACTTGGATTCGGCTGAGCTAATAGAATGCTCCTTCACACAAAGTATGTAAAATAACAGCTTTCTGGTAATGTGACTGCTCAAAAGAGGAGCAAATGGAGTTCACTTCATTTTCAAAGAGCCAGCCTCACCCACAATTAGAGTAGTCACGGCCCACATCCTACAGCACTTCATTTGATGCCACGCAGCTTCCAATATAACCGGGGTGCAAGAAACAGAGAGATTTGTGGATATCTAAATTGCTAAAGCAGAAACCTGTATAAACAGCGGTAATTACCGGGCCATTGACAGTCTCTCAGTGTTGTGCTCATTCTGCCACAGCCGCAGTGATTAAAATGAATCCTCATCGACTTCTCCATTAAAGCGCTGGCAGGAGCGATCCCGTGACCTTTCCCCATTGATTGAACATAACAATCACAATTCAATTGTAATGCAAAGAGAACATTTGTTATAATGTACACGAGATGCATGAGCCATTTCCTGGGAGCGGGGAAGGGTAATCAATGGAGTGACTCTTGGCGTGATGCAAGGAGAATGAGGCTGTGTTTGCAGGCCCTAATTCATACAGCCTGCAGTGTATGATGGAAGGCAATGATATGCATGTAAACACTCTGATTTCTCTCTGCTCATCGTTCAATAGGATAACAACAAATCCTGATTTCTATATCCATATACACTAACAGCCCGGCGCTGCTATGATTGGCAGTGATGCACATGTACACACAGCCTGATACACTTCTGGTTCAATCTGAGATCAGAGTTGGATTCATGTATCATGTCACGTGGCGATATCTCCTCTAAATTATCTTTCAGGGAACGACAACTGCCATCTTTCAAGAGGAGTGACTTAATGTAACATATGACTTCAGAGACAACAGGCTGTTGCTATGACACTCGTGGAATTACTAAGTGGATGACGATTCGAGTACCTACATAAACCTATACATTATTGGAGCAATCTACACGGAGCTATGTTCTAGCGATATTCGAGCAAGGACAAGCTTGTAAAAGCGTAATTACTAATGATTAGCTAAACTCACGCAAGTGAAAGCACAGCTTGCACAATCCACGTGCCACAGACAAGAAAAGCATGATAGGCATAACAACCCGTCACCGTTCAATCCCTCTTTAAAAGCCGCACTCGATCATGTCTTTCAAAAACTGTCTTATGAAGAGTGTATGCGAATGATGTCCTTAAGGGATTTCTTTTTAGAATCAGGAGATTATAGTTTACACGGACATTAAACAGATTAAACCAGCCAGCTCTCTAAAGGCAGTTTATCTAATGGAGAAAATGTGGTATGCTAATTGAGAAATTCCGATGGTAAAATTATATTTAAACCTCTCTCTCTCCGTCTCTCTCTCTCTCACCGTCTCTCTCTCTCTCCCCGTCGCTCTCTCTCTCTCTCCGTCTCTCTCTCTCTGCTGGAGGATTTTAGTTTGGCTTGATGAAATCAAATGGCTAATCACAGCCATAAGCTGTGAGACGTTAGCTGAGTGAAACAGTGTTTGCCATGCTAAAAGGTAATTGTCTCAGAAAACTTCGTCGATGACAGATTCAATTCCATTTAGTAAATGTTTAATAAATGCTGTACAAACAGGCAGCCCCTATCTCGCTGCGCTTAGAAAACAAAGGGAAACTTTAATTGCTTTAATCATCCTAGCTTTGACGTTGTTATTGGCCTTAAAAATAGCAGTTAACAGAAACTGTCCTGCAGAGGAAATTGAACCACATTTGGAAAATGATCCGTAATTAAGATAGGGGCATCCCGTGCAGCTCGGTCCGGGCGAACTGTTGTGACTAGGAAAAAACATTCCAAGTCATACAAAGCTATTCAATTAACAGAAGGACCCAAGGAAAACAACCTCCCTATTATGTATCACTTACTTTAATCAGATTGAAAGCGATTGTATCCCTTTTTGAAAATCCCTTAACACAAACATGTTAATTAACAGATAGGAGGGTGGAAAGATGTATTTTTCATTAGTGGGTGAAATAATGTTCCCCTTTAACATCAAGGAAAATCAACTGCTTACTGCAGTTAAACCAGTCAGCGGTGTAAATTCCCTGCCAGCATTTTTATTTAAAACCTCATTAATGTGTTTCAACCCAGCATAGCTGTACCTTTAATCTGCACTAAAAGGAAATAATGCGTTTCCTGCTTTATTTACCAGCCTTACTTAACAAGTGTTCCTGTACAATTAGAATTGTTAATAGATCTGGAAACAAAAGGACTTTGAAGGTGGGAAAGTGCTGACATTATTTCACAGGGGAAAAACACTCTTGAGAAAAAAGATCTGCTGTAAATGTAGTTTCCTGGAACACAGGCGCACTGCAATGTTGGTCTCCCTCTCATTAGAAATGCCATGCACAGGACATAAATCAAGGCCCGTAAAACATTTCATTGCCACACAACACTAAATTACACACTTGCTGGTTTGCCACACTGATTGTGTTTAAACATTGTAATTTTACTTTATTCCCATTAAATCTATGCAGAGTTTTACAATCCATAAACAGAGTATCTGCAATAAAAGTTAATAAATGTCAGAATTTGCATTTGGAAAAAAAAAAACACCCTGCTACATTTTTGCAAATATCAATCTATGAACCTTTCAACATTTCGTCAAACAAAATGCTAATTGTACCTTTAGGAATTTAGGAGACAAGTGACAAGAAATGAGATGCAATGTCCTTTGGAATCAGGAAATCAGCTAAACTGGAATACATTACGAGTGAGGGCGAGTGGAGGAGGACTGTTTATGTAGAGAACAAAGGGCAGTGACATATATATTCATGTAATTAGTTGTAATCCTACACGGTTTTCTAATATATTTAATTGTACTTCAGTGAATGCACACCAGTTTTGCCATTTGTCACTTGTTTGGTAGCCCATTCTGTTGGCTGCTGTTTCTTCTTCTCCTCCTTTCCCCCTTCTTCTTCTTATTGTATCATATTAATATAAGACACATGGAATTATTCATAGTAACGCCACAGATGAGATAAAAAATAGTGATTACAATTGAAAATAGTGGTCAGGCTGACCTTTTGTCGACTGCAGTTTCAAACATTAATTTGTTATCTTAGTTATCACAAACATGACTGCATATCAAGATCTATTAATTAGTGAAAGCAATCTTGTGCTACTTTATGAACTTTATGAACTACGAACTCTAATTTTTATCTCCCCCTCTAACGGGTCGGGAGGGTGCGGGTATTAATAAACCCTGACCTGCACATCACTACTTTTTCAGAAATCTGCAGGTGCACGCTGGTCAGCTTTGAGTCTGTTGTTAAGATTTAAGTGTAAAAGAATTAGGTTAAAAATGATTCAACATTTATCATATACATATTTTTCAACGTTTATTTATAAGTGCACTCAGTGCACTCAGTGCACTGTGGCCGATTTAGTTAATCTAGAGATAACATGCAGATATTTGTTTCCCCATCGACCAATCGATTGGTTGAAGAGTAGGTAGACTTTCAGTCGACCAAGTTTTTCTTTGGCTTACTACAGCCCTACCAGTTTTATAGCAAACTGTCTAAAAAACAGTATTTAATGTGCATCGCTCATGTCTGGCCAATAACCAGTTAGTTAACGTCAGCACTGATGCCAATCTGGTATGTCGGATCATTGGGTCATTAAAGATGCTGAGAGATTTAGATTGGGCTCTAAACATAGCAACAGCTGAGCCGGCAGCTCACAGCTAACGGTGCTAACGGTGCTAACAACGCTGACAGTGAAAACAATGGCAACAGTGCTGACAGAGCTAACAGTGTTAACCTGAGGGGTGCTACACTACCACAACGGCGCTGTTGGTTGAGACGGCGTTATCAGCTGTAACCGCCGTATGAGCGCAGTGCAGAGCAGCGACTGTGAGCTAGCCAGTGGGGCACACTCACATGCACTAACATTAAGGCTGTCCCGAATGTTTTGGGCTTCGAAGCTTCGGTGAGAAATATTATAAGTTATTCGAAGCTTTGCAGCGCGCCGCAGCACAGCAGGCCCCCGTTTCAGTGCCCGGGACAGTGTCGCCGCCGCACTACTGTACACATGCACACCTCTACACACAACAAACAGCGATATCTGTCTGAGAATAACTAATAACAGTTAATGTTGAATATAAGTAACTAATAATGTTGTGGGATTATTTCATGGGCTATTTTAGGATTTACACATTATTATTATTACGTACTTATATATAAAAAATTCTAAAGAAAATTCAAAACGAAGCCTCTGAATAGTGATGTGGAGGTTGATTACCATGGCAAAGATCGAAGCTTCGAAGCTATGAGGCATTCGGGTCAGCCCTAACTAACATGTTGTAAAAAACACGCATGGGCAGCCTGGCAATGTCAACAAAGCACAGAGAAACTCGGATTACAACACATACAGAGGCAGAGTGACTTCATTCTCTGCTCAGGTAGACATTACTCCTCTATATCTTTACATAATAAATAGTTGTTTGCTGATATATTAATGCTCTGAATATTGTATAGAGCACCTTTAACATGAACACCAAAAGACAAACTTCAAATTATGCAAGCCAAGCTAAAGAGAAGCTGCTCACCATAACAGCATCAACAGGCTGTAAAAATGGAAGAAACTATTGGTGTGTAGCCATTATAAGTGTGTCACATTGTCCATGTTTACGTTTAGTTATCATGATCACCCTATGATACTGATATTATGGTGCATTATACGATACTAAAATTTTATATTATGAGTTAGTGCAAGAAGTCATTCTTCATTTTAGTATCCACGCTGTAATACATCAAAAGCAGGGCAGCGCCATGCGCTATAATATCTCTCAGTTTGCAGTAGGTTACTATGCTCTGCTGACTTAGTAAACTATGCATCCAACAACAATGATTATTCATGTCATTCTTCAAAGGTCCTTGAGAGGATCTCGATGCAGCAGCGATTCAACCTTTCGTATTAATTCAAGCTTGGCTAAGATTGTACCATCTGGGCCCTTGTACTTCATGATTAATGCCAAAGAGTTGATTCATATGTGCAATCGGAGTTTAATAAACAAGGATTTCAGAGTTAAATGGCACATACAAATGCTTGGGATGAACTCATTCATAGTGTCTAATTTGTGTTTGTGGTAATAAAGCCCACTCATAATTGCTCACTACAATCATCTCCCAGATACACAAATATGGGGATTTTGTGATTAACATAATGTGTTTCTTCCAGAGAGGAATTAATCCTACAATTCTAAGATGCCTTCAGACATATGTACATAAGATTCTTTATTTGGTCCAAATTAACTTACCACTGGTACAGCATGATTAACACCGGCACAAAAAATAATTACTGTCCATCATTGTACTGATTAAGCACCGACAAACTTTTCCCTTTTAAAACGTTGTTTGTACGAGACATTATGGCTTTGCAAACAAAATTAACTTTGTAATTCTTCTCTTGCTCACATTCTCTAAGTCTATTTCAATGTCACAACACTTGCTGTGCAGACTTCATAAAGGAAGGCATTAGGGCTGCTGATAATATCCCAATCTGACACAGAGGCACCACACAACAGTGACCTCTACAGGAACACAGAACACATCAACTGCAATCTAGTTCATGCTTACTGTAATGCTGTTACATGCCTCTGCATGTCTCAGGGATGTTTTCACTTCATGGACCCTAAAATGGATGCAATAAGCCTTTAATTCCCCCAGATTGTGCAGTACAAAAAAAGATCTCTGATACTGATATAGTATTAAATCAAATTGTATTCATCTTTTTATCACACAGCCAAAGTGTGAAAGTTGTTCTTAGAGATGCTTTGACTTTATACTGTATATGATATAATTATGAAAGAAAATGATTCCTCATTTACCTTGGGGTACCTTTCGGAAACACTGACAAAAAGACCAAAACAGATATTGTTTAGAAAAACTTTAATCTAATTCCAAGAATTCACTTTTAAATACAGCATTGTTAATGAACTAGTTGTACTATAAGCTGCATAAAGCAGCAGATCAAGATGCACAAAGACATTATGGCAAGGTGTAATGCAAACAGGTGAGGCTGCTGCATATCAACAAGTAATGCCCCTCACACACCCCATCCCCTCTGCTTTTAGTTGGAGACAAAGAACAGTGCAGAGCAGTGTCTTTAGTGGGGTAGAAAGGAGGAATGGGAGGGTGCCAAGCCACGCAGACCACAGCCAAGTGCAGGATCACGGATGAGGAATGAATGATGCTTAGATAAGGGACAAAGTAAAGAGGGCAGACCAAACAGGAAAACTAAGAAGGGAGAATGTGCGGGGCGTTGCCTGTCCGAGCAGGAAAATGTGCTGATACGAATATGTTGCTTTCTTTTTTTGTTTTTTTGTTGTTTTTTTTGTGCCGTGTAATGTTGCGCTGCATGTTTTTTTTTTACTGAAGAAGTAATCACAGAAAACATCCACAATCGGAGCATAATTAGAACTATGAGGCGCATGGACAGTGCAAACCTATTTTTTTTATTTTTATTTTATGAGTTTATAAAAACTGTTTGAGACCAGAGGCCTGTACTACGAAGCCAGTTCAACATACCCAGGGTATCTTCTTGTTATCTGGTTTAATTAACCTTAGCAACTGCAGTCTAACTGCTAAGCGGTCCTACGACGGTAGTTATCAACTCGGTAAATCAAACCAGGGTTTCTCAATCTGGCTACGAGCACGTTCCCATAAAATGGGCGGTGTTTGCAGCATATGACCAATCACAATCACGGACAAGTCTACTGTCAGGAGAGTGGTATATTTTACAAACCAAGAGCAAACTATAATAGTAGACAAATATGAAGAAGTTATTAAATACAGGCTAAAATTAACACAGTTGAAGCTGCCAAATGCAGGAAGGACAGCTGGCAAAATAAAAAGTTGACGATGTGTGAATACGTAAATTGATAGATTTATTAATTTAACAAAGTACTCAGAAGTCAGATATAGTCATCTAGATGGGCCAGTGATATTATAAAACGCTTCCAGAATAGAATGGATGATTACACTTTGTTATGCCCTTTGATAATGATGTGGCGTGTATGACTATTTCAGCCTTCTTTCACCTGCGTCCCCGTCTCCGGTGGTGTGAAACAGACTTGGGAGCAAATAAAAAATAAACATAGAAGCATAATTCAAAGCGGTAAGCACCCACAGCATACAGCCAGCGGTCCTTTCTGCACTCGGCAGTTCAAACTAAGTTGTTTTTAGCCTGGATTATGACTTCTTTCCATTTGTGTAATATTATCACACGATCCGCATACCGAGCTCTGATTGGTCAGTAGGCGGTGCTTTTATACGAGTTGATCTCTTATCTCAAACATTACCTGCTCCAGAGCAGGTTAGGTGTTCAGCATAAGTTACCAATGGCGATCTACCACTGTAAGAAGTGGACCATCGTCGTAGGACTGAAAACTCAGGGTTAAACCCTGAAGTTACCTCGCTAACCCCCCAATCCTGCTTCGTAGTACAGGCTTCAGGTCTCTTCGTTTTATAGCTAACATAAGACAGTCTTGTATCAGGAAATCCTGAATCCAGAGCATTACCGGAATCTAATCCTTCACTTGTTGGCACAATGCCACCAAGTTTTGAGCTAATCTGTTGAGGTTTTGAGATATCTAGCGGACAGAAAAGCAGAAACATTATCTAACTAGGCGGAAACATTTAACTTCTTTAGTGGAAGCAATAAATCTGTGCAACACTTTTACTGCAATTCAATGTATCTGTAACGGATTTCTGAAGCTGTAATGGATACTTTCATTAGAAATAGATTGAACAGCAACACGTTTGACACTTGGAAGTGTGATGTGTGGAGGTAAAATATGCGATTCTTGAAGAATGTACTCATGGCATAATTGCAGACCTTAAAATGCTAAATTAGTCATTGAGAATAGGGCCAGAATGGAGAAAAAAAAACGTGGGGTAATCTGCCTATTTTCCCACACAAGGGACCAGGAGAACACAGGCTATGTTGTACCCCCCTTTCCTTTTTACCCGAGTTCTCCTTTATGTATTCAAATTCACTTCAGCAGCATAAAATTCTCCCAAGAGACAGCATTGTCCTCCTGCTTGTCCCTTGGGCTTCCCATCTCCCAGTAACATCTCTTCACTCCACACAATTTAGCCCTACACCTAGTAGACAGTCCTTTTTTCCACAGTACCCTCTTTTTAAATAATTCAACGCAGTTTAATACAAATTAATTAGAAATGTGTTTAAAAGCTACCACTGAATGCACAGAATGTTTAAAGGCTTTGTGCAAATTACTCCAGTTTTCAGTTTTTTTTAGTATGGCAGTCTGAAACAAATGCACTGAATAGCCTTTCATTGGTTTTATCCCCTGAATAATAATCTCTGTTGTGTTATTATGTGTGAAAATAAAGGGTACCCACATTTTTTTTCCACTCTCTCTCTTTCTCGCTGCATTCAGGAAACTCAGAATAGCAAATTTTACACCGATGGCTGAGTTGCAATTGCAGTTACAAATGTACGAACACTATACTTTCATAATAACTCGGCTCTAATGCTTGAAAAAGCGCATAGGTCTGCTCTAGTGAACTTGAATGTGTGGTCCTTGGTGCATAAAGTAAGCATAAGGCCAACTCTATAGCAGTGAGGCTTTACTGAATGAAATGAAAAGCCTAAGGCGTCAGAGTTAATACATTAACACAGGGGAGGACTAACAGACAAAAATACTAAGAGGCGGGATAGAACAAATGGTAGAGAACAGAACTGAAATCATAATTATTTTGACAAGTCTTTCACATTTAAGTGGTGATCATAAGTCTAAAAGGTGTATTTCTGTAACGTTTTAGGTAAAAATAAATGAATATAAAACGGCGAAGTGGACTTATCTCTGTGATATCATGAGGGGTTCTGCCAGAGGCTCTCACCACATAAAAATCATCACAAGAACCACTTTTGTGGGAGTGATTCCAAAGTATTACAATATTATCATATCTATTCACTGCTAGCATGATGCAAATAGGCTCAATGGCATGCTTGCCTCTACAAAACTCTCCCACAGGGTTCTAATAAAACAGTACAATTTCCCACTCTCCATTCTCCCTCAGAAACGCACCAGTCTGCGGCCCTGTGATCTGCCACAGACAAAATGAGACGCAGCAGCTACAACAGAACTGAGACGCAGTTGGAGTATTCCCTGCGCTCCTTGAATAGATAATGCTTTTCCTTCACATTCCTTTATTCTTTCAAAAAGAATGCATCAGAGGCCAAATATTAATTCTTCTCGTCATATGGAGGAGCTACGCAAGTGGCATACTAGGATGGGCTTTTGAATGATTAAGGGAACAACACATAAAGGGTTTCTTGTGGCGCTTTGAACTTTCTGCGGAGTTCTGAGAACTCTCCACTTATTCCCCACTCTGCAGGAGACTTGATGTTAAAAGACAACATTAATGAAAGCTCTGTAACAGGTAGAGACAGAGGGATTAATGCAATCTAAACACAGCAAGCCTCTCAGAAGTGGCTCTGGCTCGCAGGCGAATGGGGAACCACTTTTCCTCACTTTTCCTGTGTCCTCCCACCATGAATCTCCTTTAAAGAAATGCCAATAGATCCGATCACCTCATTCTCTATTCCCTCCCTCCCTCGCTCCCTCCCCAGGCCCATGAAGATGCACGTGTGGGGGAATCACTTCAAGGAATGACATTGACTTGGGGATGTGCTGACTTGCACCACTGTTTGTCTTTTGATGTGAGAGATCAAATCAATGTACACGGCGCTCTCCGAGCAATGCGCAGGCAGATTAGCATTAGCCCGAAGGTGCCTGCTTGCCCTCAATCATTAGCGTTTGCATCTGACTCTCCAAATAATCAGGATTTACTCAGTGCTGTCGTGAGCTGCACTGATAGGTGCTAAAAAAACAGCATAACCATTTAAGATGGAGGGTAATGCAAGGCTGTCATAATGAGACCAACACCTACATAAAAGCCATATACACTGCCTGACACTGGCATTTGTTATTGGCGTGAGCTGCGTTATTTGTCACTGGTCTGGTGTGCAATGGTGCCTTCACATGGAAAATACCACGATGAGATCTCCTGAGCGCTTAAGTCAGATGGATTGAATGCTCTTGAACACTGATAAAGGTTGATTTCAGGTTATGCCAACATTATTGTGAGCAAACTAATGCAGAATAATTGTCATATTTTGTCCCGTCAAAACCTGGAACAATGATATATTTAATGCTCTGAAGTTTACCTTTGCATCGCAAGCGAGAAATTAGCAGATTGTATTAATAGTTGAGTATATTTTGTAGTGCTGTCAAAGTTAACGCGATAATAACACGTTAACGCAAATTTGTTTTAACTCCACTAATTTCTTTAATGCATTAACGCAATCGATCTTCCAGAGGTTGCAGCGGGCGCAGTTTTAAAGCGAGAATGAAAATAAAGGGTATCATATGAAACTAGAAAACCTAAGGAATCCATTGGTACCAACCATGTCATGCTAACTTGTTGCGATAGAGGTTAAATAACGCTTGAAACTTGTGCTAAATGTGGGTGAGGAAAAACTGTCATGACCATTTTCAAAG
>CAKAOH010001455.1:9401-20828 GCA_916701665.1 Sebastiscus tertius | reverse complement strand
CTGCTGTTGCCAGATGTCTACAGCAGAAACACAACACAGGATTACATAGCTGCAGTGATGTAGGCAAAGTTTAATTCATAAGTAACCATGTAAAAAAAAAAGAAAAAGAAGTGAAATGATTTATCAGCTGGAGGGGATCTTCAACATGCACAACATCTGTTAGTGTTTATTCCCTTAAAATCTGAACACAATGCTGCTCTCCATCCAAAGAATCACTCTGTGTCCTCCATCAACCTACAACTGCAGCGACAGGCAGCTGTCCCACGGAGCCGGACGTACACTTCTAGAGCAGCAAATAGTGACGGACTGAACATGAGCCGACTTACCTTCACTAGTTTAAAGAGCAACATTATTAATATTCAGGACGCTGACCACATCTCATTTACAGATCCAGTGTGTAGCATTTAGGGCATTACAATATGAAGTATCTTTAGTGTGTACGTGTTTCTGTTACCTTACAATGAGCCGTTTACTCAGATCAGCCAGAACATTCAGACCACTGAGAGGTGACGTGAATAACATTGATTATCTGGTTACCATGGCAATTTCTACATATTTCTTCATTACTTTTTTCCAACTAGGGCTCCATGTACTCCTCGTGGTGAGTGCTGGTATTGTAGCAGGTGTTAAACAAAATAATGTAGTAAAATGATATACACGTTCTTTATTTCATCCTTGTGTTTCAGTTTGCATCATCTTGGATTTGAATTATAGAAATGTGCCTCAAAGAGTACATAAACGTAAGCGTAACGTAACGATTAATCGCACATTTTGTATACATTCACAATGTACCTTAAAGCTGCAGTAGTCAGTATATTTTTGGCATCATTGGGCAAAAATCCCATAATAACCTTTCAGCATATTGTATTCTGAGAGAAAACTAGACTTCTGCTCCTCCTCATGGCTCTGTTTTCAGACTTTAGAACATCTAGAGACTCTAGATCTAGGAGACTTTGACCAATCACAGGTCATTTCAGAGAGAGAGCGTTCCTATTGGCTGAGCTCCGGTCATGAGACCTAAACTTGGTGTTCCTTCATCAGATTTCACAATGGCGGCGGCGTCACAAACTTTCTCATTTTCCAGCTAAACCGTGCTACAAGATGATTCTGAGAACATCTGAGGAGAGAAATAGACATTAACGTAACAGAATATTGATTCATATTTGATCAGCGCTGTCTAGTTTGACCGTTTGGTCGGAGTTCAGAGTGATTGACAGCCGGCTCTCATAGACAGCAGCTGGACAGCAGACCTCAGATCAGCTCTGACTGCTTGTTTTCTTCCAGTCTGTGAAATCTTGCAGATGCTGTTAGGAGCACCGGAGGACACAGAGACACATGTTTTTTTTCAGGTTACCTGTTTCATTCTTATTTGCTCTGATCTTGCCTCTCTTTCCGCTTTGTGCCCAGTTCCCTGTCTGTCTAGTTTGGGCATGTCTGGCTGTGTTTGTGGGTGTGTGATTTTTTCCCCGGCAGACTCTCTCTCTCTCTACAGTCATTCGACACCAGATCGTTGACTCAACCCGAGTGGTAGTTTCACCTCAGCCCCTTAGCTTGACCTTTTGAAAATCTTGTTCATAGTTTTGATCTCATTCGTATTTTCTAATCTCGTGTTCTCCTGTGCCTACGATCACCGCCTGCCTGCCTGCCTGCCCGCCTGCCTGCCTGCCCGCCTGCCTGCCTGCCTCGCTCATTCCAGCCTGACCATCCATTCATCACTTCACAAAGTTTGCGCCGACTTTAGATATCTTACAGCAAAAGTTAAGAACTACAATTGGATGGCTGCTTCGTTCATATTCCACATGTATTCTACAGGCTAAATGACTTGAATGTATCTTTGTAGATGTATTTCTGGTGTCCAGGTGGAGTGAAGAATGTGCAGCTGGGGATGCCAGTAGTTTCCTCAGAGATGGGGGGGGGTTTCTTCAGGCATGTCAGCTCATCACAAGGAAGAGTAGTACTCAAACATAGTTGCCGAGCCGTGCTCTAGATAACCTGTTGAAGCGATTCTGGAACTCAGTGAACTGTAATTTACAGATATCTTTTCAAAACATCTAAAACCACTTTTCAGCCATTTCTCAGTGCTTCTGATGGAGCCAGTTATTCCAGAGCCCGTGTTATTCATTCGACGGATGCATTTCTGTCACTATTAATTTGCCACATCTAAAAAACACGCCTGCTGCAGCTGGACGGGGACAGGCAGCGAAAACAATGACTGGAGGCAGCATATTGCATGTTGAAGGAAGAAGTGAATGAGCATAAGCCCCCCGGCTGCATGTCCTAGGTCATCTGTTAATTTTTCATGGGTGCCTCACTAATTCATGAGGACATCTGTTTTTGCATCTTCCATTTTATGAGTCCCATGTTCGGCAGTTATAAGACACTCCAGCTGCAAACTGATTAGACGTGACTTCTGATGGAAACTCAAGCGGACGAAAACTTTGCACAAACACAACATAAACACACAGACACATGCTGGCATATGTTGGCCTGTTACTATCAACTGCAAAACTAAAAGTTGAAGCCCAACTAGTGCTGCCTAGAGAATGTAGCCTACTGAAATGCAAAATGAATGAATAACATACTAATGATTTATAATATGAGAGCCATGGCAGCCATAGGGTCATTCCAAGCATCCGCTCTGTCAGGTGTCAGGTTTTTTACATTTTGAGCCCCGCTCTCTGCATGACCACGTTGTGCAACGTGCCCTTTGGGAGGTACCCTTGGGCAAAAAGGATTTTTATTATCGATGCAGCTGAAATGTTGAACCTGAAATTGTAATTGTAAGTTTTCGTCACACTAGCGGCAGAGCTCTTGGATAGCAATGTCTGTTGGCCGGTAGGTTGTTCCACCATTTTGGTCCAGACTCTAATATCTTAAGTATGGGATGGATTGCCGTGAGGTAAGACTTCCTCTGGCGCCACCAGCAGGTCAACATTCCTTTTGTCCAATACTTTGGTTTATGACCAAATACCTGCAAAGCTACATTCCCACCAGCCTCAGCTGTACTTTGTGTTTTGTGCTAATTAGCAAATAAGAGGTCACAGATGCTTTAAATGTCTTTTTTGTTCTACCATAACAGTCTAAATGCTCCCCCCCACCTCCAAAAAAAAAAATCAAAATATGAGCTATCTGCCGTTTCAGTCCTATACTGGTCGAACCATAACTCACACACTTGTACACTGACACCCTTATCCATGTCCAGGCTGATGGAGTGGCTGGGTTATTACAGCAGGAGGAGATAAGGCCGTCAGACAGGCTGGATGCAGGCGTGTCCTATAATAGCCACGAGCTTATCTCTGCAACAACGCTTCCAGTGACGGAGAACAGCTCCAACCAGGAGAAGACCTGCTGCCATTGTCGCCCTTTTATTTCTTCAACACCAGCCATTTACTCCCCAAACACACCCCATCTACAGTACGTGTGATGTGGGAGGACACCACATACTCGTCATAATAACGCAGAGCAGTTTTGCTGCGTGAGGTGTGTGTGCTGGACGTGTTTGTTGTAGTTCTCCTTATTGTTTACTAGTGTTAATAAGGGGAAGGCTTAATAATGCAATGCAGAGACACTGGCTGTGTTTACTCCACATGAGGAGACTAATTACTGTAAATCTAATCTGCAGGAGAGGCATATATCCAATTACATGGAAATAAAGGCTCAGTGTGTTTCTGCCGTGCTGTTAAGTCTGATTTTGCATGAACGGACATATACGCTCTCATCTCTCGCTCTGATTCTCCCTGTATATCTCTGTGTGTGCATCCCCCACACCCCCAGGGCAGAATCCTATCTGGAACCTACATGTGTGTTCATCAAACAGAATCAATAAGATACAGCTGAAAATAGCAGCTTCTGTCGTCGCCGGTAGGATCCCGCTGACAATCCTCTAGATTCAAACAAAGGAAATAATGACGAGGGAAAACAAGCTAATATTTGTTGTTGTAGAGGGAGAGGGCAGGCAGAGAGAGGAGCCTCAGGTCAAGCCTCTGGAAAGACATCAGTCCACAAGCCGTTATTAAAGCACATCAGCATCTGTGTCTGTGTCTGTATCTGTAACTTGATCCGGTCATACACATTCAAAGAACACATGAAATACTGCCAGTGACCTCGTGGAAGCAGTGTACGTATAACAATGAACAATTAAAGCTACGAGTGGTGATGAACGGGCCCTCGCACCTCCCCGCGCATCGGGGGTACTGGCGGTACTGGCGGGACGCCGATCGACGTGGCCAAGCACAATGAAAACGGAAATCTGAAGAGTGCAATGACGCCTGCCATAAGACTCTACGACAAACGGTTCATGAGTTACGAAAGGGGGCGTGGCTACCGTCTTGGGGCGGGGCTATGAGTCTATTTTTGCATGTAAACCTCCTCAGGACTGGATCCTTATCATGCCTGAGAAATTTGGGGCAGATCGGACTATGTACAGTGGAGTTACAATAACTTCCTGTTTCATGGCGAATAGCTCAAAATGGCCGCCACGCCACGGTCCGGTCGTTCAGTGAAAACTCACCATTTGAATAACTTTTCATTCTAAAGGTCTTAAGATGGTCCTGACCAAATTTCAAGTCATTCTGATTAAATCTGTAGGAGGAGGAGTTAAAGTACACGGCCTATAAAACGCTAAAAATGGGCGAAAATCACACGTTAATTTAAAAATGGCTGACTTCCTGTTGGGTTTTGGGCATACCTCCAAGAGGCTTTTTTGTGCGTCTCCCTATGTTTCATCTGTTTGCCAAATTTCATACATGTAGGTAAAACCGGAGCGAGGGGCTCGATTTTTCCAACTTTCTAGGGGGCGCTAGCGAGCCATTTTGCAACAGCCAAGCACGAGACCCTTAAAATATCAAATTTTTTACCACTTCTGATAATGATGTTTTTGAGCCTGTTAAGGTCCTAAAACATGCGATTCATTTTTGTGAACAATAAAAAGAAGAAACACTACAGTTTCTACAGGCCCTTCTCTGGCCCAACGTTGTCGGTGCTCGGCCCTGATAAAATATTATTGGCATGCCCACATGTGGAGGTTCTCTGGTCAAACTACTGCGGGACACACATGAAGAACTCAGAGAACTAGATGACATCACAGTGAACCTCTGCCTCTCTACATCTCTCTGCTTTGCTACAGAGAGTATTTATCGTAGAGCACTGGGGCTACATGGGTAGGCTGCATGTACTCATATACCTCCTCAAAAATGTAACTACACATCTCGGCTCACAGGTCGATAACGATGTCATGTTGTGGGCAAAGTGACGCACTGTTATAGGTTTTCTGTCTTGAATAGTTTATGTAGCGACTTGCACTCCAACATCACGTTACAGTAGATGTCCTTTCATACCACAGCCTGCTAGTGTCAGAGAGTCCAGATCTATAAACAACCACAGATGCTAATATGACATTTTTCATAAAATGTCATTTGTGTAAAAAGAAATGCGTTTTCAGAAAACTTCATTTTAATTAATTGCTTTTGACATTTGGTGATTGTGATGATTAAGAGAACACTTGCTGGTGGTGATTAATTAAAGATATTCATATGTTTGTCTGCATCCATTTCTAGGTATCTAAATGTTTAAATAGTGTACCGAAATAAAGTGAAATCAGTGGTTGTCTGCAAGATAAACTGCGATTACATGCACACTTTATTTTAATCGGATTAAAATCATTCCGATTGAAGATTTTCGGGAGATGACGTGACTTAAAGTGACTGTTTGTAAGAATCAGAAATGTCTTGTTAACAGCTTCACCTGTGTCCGTTAAGTCAACTAAAGTCAGCGTCCTGTTGCTGGCGCTTGTGCTCGCTCTACAAAGACATGAAGGAGCATCACTCAACATAGTGAGGAGACACACGTCAGCTAAAAGCACAATATCACTCTAGAGTTCAGCTGCTTGGCAGTAATGTTAGCTGACCAGACCAAGGTCTCTCCATGAATCAATGCTGATCCTAGTGTTGGCTTTTCCCGCCTCGGCCTCCCGACCGCGGCCGGAGGGAACGGGGGAGACGCCGGAGTTTTGGTGGGAGACGATAACGTTTCTCTCTGCGGAGCCCCGTCACTTCACGAGACACGGGAAACCTCTGTTGGTCTGGAGGAGCTGCAGCAGTTATTTCTGAACAAACGTCCACTGAACATTCACTAGATATTCTCAGAGCTAAACTAACTCTTCTGCAGTGTGTAGTGAGCAGCATGCACGTGAGAGTGGAGCGAGAGAGAGAACGAGCGTGGTATGTGAGTGAAGGCAGGCAGAGGAGCAGAGTACAGCAGAGACTCCGGTCCTGGAGACCAAAGCTACGGTCTCCTCCGCGTCCTCCGACCGCGGCCAACACTGTTTAACAGACGGGCTTCACTAGATACAACCAAGAGGTTTTGCTGCTTCACTGGAGTTTGTGTTGGAGTCTGAGTCTGAACAGCGTAGCCACACGGGAGCGCTCATGAGACACCGACCCGCAATGATTTCTACGTGTAAGAAGTTACAAACAGTCCCTTTAAGCCCAACCATGTTTTTCCTAAACCTAACTAAGTGGTTTTGTTGCCTAAACATAACTGTGGCTGTTACCGTAGTTCTGTTGCCTAAACATAAGTGTGATTGTTTCACGGCAACAACGTGGCGTTAAATGACAAAAATAATCATTATCACGACGAGTCATGCTATTCATACACCTTCCCATGAGATCACGGTGGTTTAATATGGAGTAGAATTGTGTCATATGGCTTTACATTTGAACCACTACAACTTCACTGACTGTGCTGTTTTTGTCTCCATGTAGAGGTGCTTCTTTTCACTCACTGAAGTTACATGATGTGTACTTGAAAGGCTAAAACATTTAGCAACACCGGTATGGTGTCAGTAATGCTTTACACTGCTAAAGAGCATTAAAACACACCACCACCAGTCGCAGACAGCTGTAAGAAGAATTGTGGTTTGGGTATTTTTTTTCGAGCATTCAAGTGTTTATGACATTAGCCGCCAAACCTGCCACTGATCCGACAAACAAACCCTGATTTACAGCCTGTCACTCCGGCACTCTGACTGAGAAATGTTGCCAGCGGGGGCTGGACGCGAACCTTTCCACATTGATCTGTGTCTGCCCACAGTCAATGATTAATGTTCCCATCAGGAATCAACTGACACACGCACACACACACACACACACACACACACACAGCTTTTCTTTAAAATGTAAAAAATAAATCCTTCCACTTCTGAGAGCAAAAACAGAACTTTTCTTTCAATAAAAACAAATAAATGGTATGCTAATAGCGAAACAGAATGTGCTTTCATCCGCACCTGAATCCTGTTTTTTTTTGGTTAGGACTCCTCGTCTCAAAGTAAGGCCCAAGAGTCTCACTATGCTGCAGCTGATAGCAGGAGTTGTACAGCACAGGCCCGCTCCGCAGCCGGCTCTCATGGATAACTTCTAATGGGTATTATTGCTCGCATAATTGGAAAACTCATTAAAAATAAATCAACAATAGTGCTTAGCTCTACAGTCATAATAGCTCAGCCATCAGTTGCCTGTTCATTCGAGACGCTATGGCTGTAGAGAAATAGAAAAGTTTACCCGACAAAAAAAATAAAAAAAGCATGTCACAGTCATGAAAAATGAGCATTCCTCTTTAGCGGGGCATGTTCAGGAAATTACAATAAACTGGTGGCATTCAGACGTACTAGACTATCAGTCCTGAGAAGCACAAGCCACGCTGGTTTTTTCTTATCCTCCATAAATGGGTTTTGCAATTGATTTGACCAAAGATTAATTTCAATTTCATATAAACTCACTTTTAGGTCAACACTTTTTTTTAAAGGGACTGTTTGTAAGAATCAGAAATGTCTTGTTAACAGCGACACCTGTGGCCGTTAAGTCAACTAAAGTCAGCGTCCTCTTGCTCGCTTTACATAGACATGAAGGAGCATCGCTCAACACAGTGAGGAGACGCACGTCAGCTAAAAGCACAATATCACTCTAGATTTCAGCTGCTTGGCAGTAATGTTAGCTGACCAGACCAAGGTCTCTCCATGAATCAATGCTGATCCTAGTGTTGGCTTTTCCCGCCTCAGCCTCCCGACCGTGGCCGGAGGGAACGGGGGAGACACCGGAGTTTTGGTCGGAGACGATAACGTTTCTCTCTGCGGAGCCCCGTCACTTCACAAGACACGGGAAACCTCTGTTGGTCTGGAGGAGCTGCAGCAGTTATTTCTGCACAAACGTCCACTGAACATTCACTAGATATTCTCAGAGCTAAACTAACTCTTCTGCAGTGAGCAGTGAGCAGCATGCACGTGAGAGTGGAGCGAAAGAGCGAGAACGAGCGCGGTTTGTGAGTGAAGGCAGGCAGGCAGAGCAGCAGAGGAGCAGAGGACAGCAGAGACTCCAGCCCTGGAGACCAAAGCTACGGTCTCCCCCGCGTCCTCCGACCGCGGCCAACACTGTTTAACAGACGGGCTTCACTAGATACAACCAAGAGGTTTTGGTGCTTCCGTATAGTTTGTGTTGGAGTCTGAGTCTGAACAGCGTAATAACAGTACATGAGCACGCATGGGACACCGACCTGCAAAGATTTATACGTGTAAGAAGTTACAACATGAGATCTAGATCGGTTTCAAAAGTTTTGAAATGAAGTGTGTGTGTGCGCACCTGCTTCCTGATGACATTTACCTGAGACCTGTTAAAGACTAACACACACAGCTGCTCACGTGAGTGTAACATAACCCTGTAACGTGAGCTGCCTCAGTTCTTGGTAGCAGGTCGGCTCTGTGTAACTCTAGTCTCTGGTAGCCGAGGTGCCGGCCCTCTGAAGTGCAGCGCTGCCTAGCTGTCATTAGATACAAGTTCTGTGTCTAGTAGTTTTTTATAGTTGGTGGAGAATGCTTCTGTTCCAACTGGATTTGGATGGGGCTAATGAGGATGTAGAGTGCACTCATGAGGCTTGTGAGCTCTATCCGAATCAGCTGGCAGAACACGAGCAGTTGACGGTCTCAGTTGGTTTAGTCCACTGGGGCTCCAGCAGGAGGTGGCGCCGGCATCTACCATTTTTGTTACTTTTGCATGCAGGTCATGGTCTGATCTCTGTGGTTCTTCAGATGAGCACTTGGATCTCGCTCTTTCATGTAAAATGGGTAAAAGATGTGAATGTATCCAGCGTTGGGGGAGATCGGCCCGAAGATGACAAAGGTGGGCTTTATTCAGAAAAACTCTGCTTTCATAAAGCCGCTGTGTTTTGGCTTAGAGTAGCATTCCACCAATTTTACACATAAAGGTCAGTTCACTAGTCATGAGGAGTACCTCTCAGCCAACAGTTATGTAATGTCTTCTGTGGTTCTGGAGGAGCTTTGTCATAGTCAAGATGATAAAATAGCCCAGATGATAGCACCAGGGTTTGGATGAATACACATTTACAGTGAAAACTGAGGGTGTGGAGAATGATGAACTGGGCATTTACCAGCCAGGGAGGGTCAAATGACATTATGCTATTAGTGTCATTATAGGAAATGTGGATGGCCAAAGAATTTTGTATTCACTCTACCATGCTAGGGCAAAAAAAGGGGGGATTTCTCAGCCTGTGCTGCTTTGATTGTTGACCTTTTTGACCTTCTTTTTTCAGTGTCTGTTGCGAGGCTCCTAGTCTGACTCACCGGATGTAGACTGTGGGTGTAAGTCTGCCATTGGCCGCATATCTCACACGGCATTCTCCTCCTCTATCTATTATGCAAGGGCACCATTGCTGCATCCCGTGATTAGCTCCGCCCGAGACGATCGTGATTGTTGTAAAGAAATACAAACAAGTCGGAGCTTTTTTTTCCCCCTAAAGCAGAACGATAATGTGTGCAGCCAGAACTCTGTTTAGTGCTGACACAGCGCTGTAGAGAGAGCTATGAGAATATGAGGCCCCCAACTTAACCTAGTGAAACACTCCATTGCTGGACTAGCCCTTTAGATACAGTATCTGTGGAAAGATGCAGGTTAAAAGCCTGGCTAAAATAGTCCATACCTGAATGACTCCATGTAATTATGAAGTCTTTTCAGCATTGTAAAGTAAAGGTCAGAAAGTGATGTGTTAACATGTAAAAAACACTTTAAAGGTCCCATATCGTGCTCATTTTCAGGTTCATACTTTTATTTTATGTTTCTACTAGAACATGTTTACATGCTGTAATGTTCAAAAAACACTTTATTTTCCTCATACTGTCTGCCTGAATATGCCTGTATTTATCCTCTGTCTGAAACGCTCTGTTTTCAACAGAACTGTAATGGAATTGCATTTCTAGGCAACAGTTTGGGTCCATGTTTACTTCCTGTCAGCTGATGTCATTCACATACACTGTAACCGGAAATAAACTGAGACACACTTAGAATATTTACGTTTAAAACTGTGAAATAATCTATATATAAACTGGAAAAACAAAGTTCGGAAATTTGTGTTTGGTGGATTATTTCTCTGTTGTTACAATGCTAATGGTCATTGTATTTTACATCGTTGGAAAGCCTGTTTATTACCTTCACAATGATGTCCAACTTGTAAGGATCATGCATTTGTGGGATGAGCAGCACAGCTGATTATGTGGGGAGCGCCCAAGAAGAATGTTCCAAAATGCTCCGTCAATGGTAAACAGTGTATTCTCCTGTTGGTGTTGACTCTTGTTTTGAGTTGTTTGGTGGATTGGATGATTGAACTCTCTATCAGTAACAAGGAACAAACAAGACATGTTGGCTATTTTACACTTTATTCATTTAATACACCGTCAGGAGCCTCAGTAGCGGTGGAAGATCCATACGCAGCCACAACAGCCTGGCACCTCCTCCTCATGCTGGTCACCAATCTGGTCACACGTTGCTGTGGGATGGCGTTCCATTCCTCAACCAGGATTGGTTGCAGGTCAGCCAGCGAGGTTGTGTTGGTCACTCTAACACGTACAGCACGCCCAAGCTGATCCCACAAGTGTTGAATTGGGTTGAGGTCTGGACTCTTGGCAGGCCGTTCCATTCTCTCTACTCCCACATTGTGGAGGTAGTCTGTGATAACCCTGGCTCTGTGGGGGCGAGCGTTGTTTCTTGGAGTTAGGTCCCAGATTGTGGAGATATGGGATCGTCACTGGCTGCAGAATCTCATCCCGATATCTCACTGCATTGAGATGGCCTTCAATGATGACAAGCCTTGTTTTGCCAGTGAGGGAGATTTTGATACTTTCACAGTATTTATATAGGACTTAAACCTGTTTTATAATAAAATATACATGAAAATCTCACTTTTTTACACTATGGGACCTTTAAAGTTGCTGGCCTGGTAAGGCTCAGCCAGTACAGCTGTACTGGTGTGAAAAGTAGCCCATACTATTTCCCTCTGAAATTAGCTGGAGAGGATTCGTGAAGTTGCACACATGGAAATACTCGTGTTAAGAACTGCTATTCTTAAAATGATAAGAAATATACGTAT
>CAKAOH010001447.1:7140-18221 GCA_916701665.1 Sebastiscus tertius | reverse complement strand
CGCTCTTTCGCTCCACTCTCACGTGCATGCGCACACACTCCACACTGCAGAAGAGTTAGTTTAGCTCTGAGAATATCTAGTGAATGTTCAGTGGACGTTTGTGCAGAAATAACTGCTGCAGCTCCTCCAGACCAACAGAGGTTTCCTGTGTCTTGTGAAGTGATGGGGCTCCGCAGAGAGAAACGTTATCGTCTCCGACCAAAACTCCGGTTTCTCCCCCCGTTCCCTCCGGCCGCGGTCGGGAGGCTGAGGCAGGAAAAGCCAACACTAGGATCAGCATTGATTCATGGAGAGACCTTGGTCTGGTCAGCTAACATTACTGCCAAGCAGCTGAAATATAGAGTGATATTGTGCTTTTAGCTGACGTGTGTCTCCTCACTGTTTTGAGTGATGCTCGTTCATGTCTATGTAGAGCGAGCACATGTGCAAGCAACAGGACGCTGACTTTCGTTGACTTAACGGACACAGGTGTTGCTGTTAACAAGATATTTCTGATTCTTGAAAAACAGTCCCTTGGGTTGCCTGGTTAGCTCAGTTGGTAGAGCGGGCGCCCATGTAACAGGCTTCAGTCCTGACTGTGGTGGCCCAGGTTCAAATGCGGCCTGTGGCCCTTTCTGCATCCACTCTCTCTCTCCCCCCTTTCCAAGACTCTATCCACTGTTAATAAATGCTTAAAAAATAACTTTAAAAAAAAAAACAGTGCCTTTAATTTAATTTTTTTTTATTTTAAAGGAGCGATGTGTAATGTGAAAGTGGTCTCTGGTAGTGATGAATCACAGAGAATTATCACCAGACTCTTTCAGCAGGTTTCAGTTCATTGTTTGGTTCAGTCCCACTGCTGTCAATAATCTAATTTCCAGCAGCAGGCATCTAATAAACCCACTGTGTGCTGCCTGGCCAGCACCAAACCACAGACAGACAAAGGCCCTGTTCAGACCTGGTATTAACATGCGTCCTCAGCAATCAGATCACAAGTGGACAGCTTTAAGTACAGGTGTGAACGCACTCAAGACGCATTGAGATCGGATTGTTCAGACCACATTCAGAGGTGGTCTGGGCCACATATGATCTCTTTCTTTTAGCAGTGTGTACGTGAATGTGTCCTGGGCCACATTAAAGCATCAGTAGGCGAGATTGGAGCAAATCTGATTAAAGAAAGTTATTTTTTATAAAACGGTCGCTATATGGTGACAGTAGTGCATGAGACAGGTAACCTGAAAAAAATCATGTTCCTCTGTGTCCTCCGGTGCTCCTAACGGCATCTGCAAGATTTCACAGACCGGAGGAAAACAAGCAGTCAGAGCTGATCTCAGGTCTGCTGTCCAGCTGCTGTCTATGAGAGCAGGCTGTCAATCACTCGTGAACTCCGACCAAACGGTCAAACTAGGCAGCGCTGATCAAATATGAATCAATATTCTGTTACATTAATGTCAATTTTTCTCCTCCGATGTTTTCAGAATCATCTTGTAGTGCATGGTTTAGCTGTGAGATGAGAAAGTTTGTGACGCCGCCACCTTTGTAAAATCTGTTGAAGGAACGCCAAGTTCCGGAGCACAGCCAATAGGAATGCTCTCTCTCTGAAATGACCTGTGATTGGTCAAAGTCTCCCGTCACGGGCTAGATCTGAAAACGGAGCCATGAGGAGGAGCAGAAGTCTAGTTATCTCTCACAACACTTGAATTACAATATGCTGAAAGGTTATTATGGAATCTTTGCCCAAAAATATACTGCCTACTGCCATTTTAATGATCGCCTTCTCTACCGACGTCCCGCTGGGATCCTGCGTACTTAGAGCTGTCCACTTGTGTTCCGATCACTCAGGACGCATGTTAATGGTCTGAACAGGGCCAAAGTTAGCAACTAGCTGGTGAACACAGTGGAGCATTTACTGTAGCAGCTAAAGAGCCAGATATCTCTCTCAGGAGTTGGTGGAGACCAAAGCAGAGCTAAAAGGAGAGTGAATATTGGACTCACTTCATCAGGTTGGAACAAGACTCTTAAATAGAAATATCATGTTTAAAGGGAGCAAAACATTACACAATGAAACACTTGTTTATGATCACTTCCCGTAATGTGTGATCAGGTGGAAACATGTTCTATGACTAATGTATCACGTGTTACCATAAAGGACATACAGTACATGTGAGTATTAGTGCATCAGCGAGTAATAAATCCGTCTGAAAGCCCGGCCCTGTGCTTTCACTGCTGAATATTCAGAGTGGGGAACCGAACAAAGACTCCTCAGCTGCAGGGAAATCTCTGCAGGCTGAGGACGGAGATAGTTCCAACAAGGTGTTACAGTAGCTTAGCATCACGTCTTCCTTTGCATAATCCTTAAAGAAAGCAGAAATTAATGAGCATAATGTTGTTACATAATCTCTGTTGCGAAGGCCTCGTCTTTCATTAGTTCCACACAGAATAGAAACACATGGGCCCTTGATCATTATTCATTAAGAGAAGTGGACTCGCTCTTTGTTAGCAGTGTCATTGGTTGGTTGCCTTGGAGGGAGAGATGACTATCTGGAACAACCAGCTGAAATCTTCTCCTGAAGAAAATAACCTTAACCCTTTCTTTGAATGTCCTGTCTCTGATATCTGAGAAGAAGAGATCCTCTCTTTGGTTCCATCCACCCTTCACCATTCGGCATCCCTCTGCTGAGAAGAAACATATATTAAAATGCAACTGTTAAATATTAGTATTTAGAGATTAAGTGAAAAGACAGGCTTCTCTGGTGAATAAACCATATTTATAAACCGTATTATGCCAGCACAGAAGCACGATGGAAGTACGTGTCTTTATTCTGAATTTTCACAGCTATAAAAAAAGATAAGACGTTGAGCTGCAAAATGTGTGTTCTCTGAAGTTGAAGGTTGGTCTTTCTTTCTCTCTCTTGTCTTGTCCTCAAGATTGGAGCTACAGTTCAGGGTTTGTGACCCGTGACATGATCAAGGACCACCTCCCTGCTCCGTCTACTGACGTCCTTCTTGTCCTGTGCGGCCCTCCACCAATGATCCAGAACGCCTGTCTGCCAAATCTGGACAAGCTGGGACACAGAACAGAAAACATTTTTGCATACTAGTGTTGTGATTGACTACAAAACGTGTTTATTCCCTGTAATCATCCAATCACTAAACCAAACATCACTGTTTGAACAACGTTAACATTCTAGTGCCATCGTGGTTTTCATTTAAGTGTGTGTGATTTTGATGTCAGTGACTCTAGAACAAGGGTCAGCAACCTTTACTATCAAAAGAGTCATTTAGGCAAAAAAAAAATAATAATAATATGAGTATTGTGATGAAGGTAACACAACTGATAGTCTAAATATATAGTATAAAGTCTAATGCAGTGAGAGCTGAAGTGTAAATGTACTACAGAGTATTAGGGCCACATTGAGGGAAAAACATCTGAGATTTCCAGAATAAAGTCATAATATCACGAGAAAAAAGTTGTAATATTACAAGAATAAAGTCGTAACTTTACGAGAAAAAAAAGTTGTAATATTACGAGAATAAAGTCATAACTTTACGAGAAAAAAAGTTGTAATATTACAAGAATAAAGTCGTAACTTTACGAGAAAAAAAAGTCGTAATATTACGAGAATAAAGTTGTAACTTTAAGAGGAAAAAATTCATATTATTATGAGAATAAAGTCAAAGCTTTACGAGAAAAAAAAAGTTGTAATATTATGAGAATAATGTCATAACTTTACGAGAAAAACAAGTTTTAATATTATGAGAATAAAGTCGTTACTTCACGAGAAAGAAAGTCGTAATATTACGAGAATAAAGTCAGAACTTTACGAGAAAAAAGTCAGAATATTACGAGAATAAAGTCAGAACTTTACAAGAAAAAAGAAAATAACACGTAAAATTACTACTTTATAATATTTTGACTTTATTCTCATAATAATATGACTTTGTTTTCTCGGAACCTTATGACTTTATTGTCTAAATCTCAGATTTATTTTTTTCCTCAATGTGACCCTAATACTCTGTGGTACCATCGTACCATAGACCTACAACAATGATAAATAAAAATGAAAACGTAAACAAAAAACATTTATTAATTTCTATTTTTAAAAATCCACAGGGAGCCACTGGAGAGGAGCTAAAGAGACGCATGTGGCTCCGGAGACGCAGGTTGCTGACCCCTGCTCTAGAACAAGTGCAAATCTGTACCATGAAATGGGTACGTAATTGCCATCAAAATGAGCCAGTAACATCACTATAGAAATAAACACTATAAACAGTACTTCATCCAACATCCTCTGTGATTTAAAATTAATCTTTTTTTAGGCAAAAATGCAAAATAAAGACGTAAAAATGAGTGTTGAGTTTAATGCTTAATGCTGCATACACTTAGGTCAAAGCACTGATAAATTGTTCTACAGATATAACAACTATACCTAACATGAACTTAGTAGTTATACAAAGTCTTTGTTATACAAAGTCTTTATATAACTACTAAGGCCTGCAAAGACTTTGGATTGACCATCAGCCAGAAGAAGACAAATGTCCTGGGATAAGACACCAAGGCTCCACCAGTCATCACCATCGACAACTATGAACTGGATGTTTTCCACCAGTTCACCTACTTCGGGTCGACTATTAGCGACAACCTTTCCCTGGACGCGGAAATCGACGAGTATTGGGGAGGCAGAAACAACACTCGCCCGCCTCTCCAAACGAGTGTGGGAAAACACAAAGCTAACAGTTAAAACCAAGATGGCAGTATACAACGCCTGCGTCGTCAGTACACTGCTGTACGGCAGCGAGACATGGACAACCTACAGCAGACAGGAGAGACTTAACTCCTTCCATCTGAGAAGCCTCCGCCGTATTCTGGGCATATCCTGGCAAGACAAAGCAAGCAGCACCGAGGTTCTGACCCGCGCTGGCCTCACCAGCATGCACACTCAGCTCAGACAGCCCAGGCTGCGCTTACCCTAACCCTGGGCCACGTATGTCGCATGGAGGATGGTCACATCCCCAAAGACCTCCTCTATGGAGAACTGGCAACTGGGAGCAGAACAATAGGCCGCCCCCACCTGCGCTTCAAGGATGCATTCAACCGTGTGGCTGTAACCCAAAAATAGCAAGAATCATGCATTTACATCCAAACAACATAGTAGGCCGGGATTAAAACCGTAATATATAATTCTTACTAATAATTATAATACATTGACTGTTATTGTTATTATTATTTTGCATAGGCCTACACATTATTTTGGTCGAAGGCTCCAGAACAGTGCGTTGACAATAATACCCTCCTAATAATTACAATTCAAAAACGGGCCATCAAATTTTATAAACACCTCTGATCTAGCGACCCCCCACTCCTACCAGTACAGGGCCCCGCAGTGCCAAGAGTTGAACTACGATAAGAGTTCTCTCTGCCAGCTAGTCCTGAAGCTCTGCCGGTGGCAGAGTACCTGACCACCATGACTGATAGCAAACTTAGAAAAACGTTGACAATGTCCAGACTGAGTGGACACAGCCTGGACATAGAAACAGGCTGTTACAGGCAGAATAGACTACACAAGGAGGCCAGGCTGTGTTCACTTTGTCATCCAAAAGAGGTGGAGACAGACTCTCACTTCTTAATGTGCTGTGAGAAATAGAAGGATGTGAGAGATGTTTTCTTTGAAAAAATAAATAACATATATATCCTGAGTTTATCCATCTCCCCGATTCTCAGAAAATACCATACTTATGTGTGGAGAAAAATCAATGTGCAATATTAGCTGCAAAATATCTTGACTGTTGCCATAGATCAGGGGTCAGCAACCTGCGGCTCCGGAGCCACATGCGTCTCTTCAGCTCCTCTCCAGTGGCTCCCTGGGGATTTATTAAAAAATTAGTGGAAATTAATAACTGTTTTTGTTTACATTTTCATTTTTATTTATCATTGTTGTAGGTCTATGGTACGACGGTATGACGGAGTATTAGGGCCACATTGAGGAAAAAAAATAAATCTGAGATTTCGAGAATAAAGTCACAATATTACAAGAATAAAGTCATAGGTTTACGAGAAAAAAAGTCATAATATTATGAGAATAAAAAAATTATAAATATAAAAATATAAATATATAAAATATATTTAAAAAATTATATTATAAAATAGTAATTTTCTTTTTTTCTCATAAAGTTATGACTTTATTCTCGTAACATTCCGAATTTTTTTTCTTGTAAAATTATGACTTTATTCTCGTAATATTTTGACTTTTTTCTTGTAAAGTTATGACTTTATTCTCGTAATATTACGACTTTTTTCTCGTAAAGTTATGACTTTATTCTCATAATATTACGATTTTTTTTCTCATTAAGTTATGACTTTAATCTCGTAACATTACCACTTTTTTCTCGTAATATTATGACTTTATTCTGGAAATCTCCAATTTTTTCCCTCAATGTGGCCCTAATACTCCGTAGTACATTGTCTCTTTGGCCCTCATTGCATTAGACTTATATACTACATACTTAGACTATAAACTGTGTTACCTTCATCACAATGAGCAAATGTTTTGCGGCTCCAGACAGATTGTGTTTTTGGTTGTTGTTTTTTTGCCTAAAATGTCTCTTTTGATAGTAAAGGTTGCTGACCCCTGGTATAGAATAAGAGGTGCTACAAGCTCTGAACATGTTTCTGATTGACTACATCTGTAAAAGAATGTATATTTCAAATGTATTTGGTATATTGTGATTGTAATTATTTCTTGTGAAATGTAATTATTCATTAATATGTAATTTAGCTTTGGCAATAATGTAACATGAACATTCATGCCAATAAAGCTTATTTGAATTTGAATTCGAGTGGTTGACATGATTTTCTTAATACTGTAGGGCAGAGCTAACATTTCCGACATACCGTGAATGCATCACCGGAAGATGGGCGTGTTCCTCTTCAGCAACATGTCGGAGTAGGAGTTCTTATTGAACTTTACAGTGAATATTTCCTACATCTAGACGTCTAGCGGTCATCAGCTGGAGGAACATGGTGTGTGAGCGCAGCGCAGACTTAGTTAGACCTGCTCACCATGGTTTATTCACTCAGTGTCTGGTTTTAGTGTTTATCAGCCTGAACTTCCCGGTTTGTGACTGTGAAGACATCAGTCCAGAGACATGTCTGATCTGGGGTCCGGGGCTGGACCCGGACTCAGTCGTACCGGTCCGCTACTTCTTCATCCAGGCGGTCAACTCAGACGGAGACAACCTGACTTTATCTCCAGGTAAACACCCCACTAACACCCCACTAACACATTACTAACACCCCACTAACACATTACTAACACATTACTAACACCCTACTGTGAGCTACAGGTGGTCAACAGGAGCACTGATCACTGCACGCTGGAGCGGCTGCTGCCAGAGGGCTAAAGCTAGCTCATTGAAACTACCGATGCTGATTTGGGAACATGTTTTTAGTACCTAATGAACAGATGTAGACTACATTCAACACTAGCATGTTCGTGTTATTATCGCGAGATCTGATGAGTAAACTAGAACTAATGTCTCACTCAGATTTAGTGCTCATTGCCACATAATCCTGAAAGGTCTCTGGTGTCTGTAACGTTACTGTAACTACAGCGGATCATCGTGGATCCGGGTTAGGCTGCAGCAGCGGGTCATCGTGGATCCGGGTTAGGCTGCAGCAGCGGGTCATTGTGGATCCGGGTTAGGCTGCAGCAGCGGGCCATCGTGGGTCCCGGCCAGGCTGCAGCAGGGGGTCATCGTGGACCCGGGTCAGGCTGCAGCAGCGGGTCATCGTGGATCCGGGTTAGGCTGCAGCAGGGGGTCATCGTGGACCCGGGTCAGGCTGCAGCAGCGGGTCATCGTGGATCCGGGTCAGGCTGCAGCAGCGGGTCATCATGGATCCGGGTACAGCTGCAGCAGTGGGTCATCATGGCTGCTGGCTCTCTACACAATGTAATGGACGGCTTTAATTCAGCACTGCAGCAAGATGAATTCACGACACTTAAATTTGTAAATTTGTAACTTTCAGAAATGTCTTGTTAACAGCGACACCTGTGGCCGTGAAATCAACGAAAGTCAACGTCGGGCTCGAGCTTGTGCTCGCTCTACATAGACATGAACGAGCATCGCTCAAAACAGTGAGGAGACACACGTCAGCTAAAAGCACAATATCACTCTATATTTCAGCTGCGTGGCAGTAATGTTAGCTGACCAGACCAAGGTCTCTCCATGAATCAATGCTGATAATGTGTTTGCTTCTCCTGCCTCAGCGCAGGCGAAGGCTGAGGCAGCGGGGCTCTGCAGCGAGAAACTCGTCTCCCTCCGCCCGCAGCCGGACTGAACAGGGAGACACCGGCACCCGGTCGGTAACGAGACAACAACGTTTCTCTGTGAAGAGCCCCGTCACACAAGACACGGGAAACCTCTGTTGGTCTGGAGGAGCGTCCACTGAACATTCACTAGATATTCTCAGAGATAAACTAACTCTTCTGCAGTGTGGAGTGAGCGCGCCTTCACGTCTAGAGGTGGAACGAGTACGCGAGAACGCGCGCGCTGTCTGAGTGAAGGCAAGCAGGCAGAGGAGCGGGGACGCTGGCAACGTGCGAGCGCGCATGTGTCCCGATCCGGTATATTTATACGCTTAGAAAGTCACAAACAGTCCCTTTAAATGTTCTTCACGTGTTTTTTTTAGGTCAAGACACATTTAAAGTGAGGATCAGTCCGCTGGACAAGATGGAGCACATCCGTATCCACGTCCCTCCACCTCTGGACAGAGGAGACGGGTCCTTCCTGGTCCGGTACCGGCTCTACGGCTCCGTGCTGAAGGGCCTGAAGGTTGAAGTCCTCCACCAAGAGGCTGCTGTTGCCAAGTCCCCCTACACCATCCAAGGTCTGTGTTGTGTCATGCATTAATAAACACCGGCACAGGTTCATAAGTCAACTCAAGTTATTATTGTCCAAAATTAATGCTGCTTTTAAATCTGTACAACACACAACACCCTCTGACCTTAGACCCTCAATACAGACTAGAAAACAGGAAAGCAGGCCTCAGGAAGAAATAAACTGGGGAAAAAAAGTTGAGAAACTTGTGTTTGGTGGATTATTTCTCTGTTGTTACAATGCTAACGGTCATTGTATTTTACACCATTGGAAAGCCTGCTTATTTACCTTCACAATGATGTCCAACTTGTAAGGATCATGCATTTGTGGGATGAGCAGCACAGCTGATTATGTGGGTAGTGCCCAAGAAACATTTGCCAAAATTTCTTGTTAAATATTGCACTGCCTTGTATCTTGAGAACTGAAGCAGCAGGTCCTGCAGTTGCACTTTTTATTATTTTCTAATAAAAGGTGTATGTATTTGCCATTAATCATTGTTTACTTGTTTATATCCATAATTAATTTATCCCTGATTCCCTTACAAGAAAAACGTTGAGGAATCCTGACCTGCACTGTCCAGTATCAGATGTGTATTTCACATTTTTGGTAAAAAAAGTTACTGTATCGATTTCAAATGATTGAATGGTATCGCTCTAGATGAGCCAAATATCGTCTTTGAATCGTATCGAAACCATAGAAATCGTATCGTACTGTATCGTTGTAAAAAAAAAACGTTACACCCCTAACAAAAAGCCATCATCAATAGAGCTCTGATACTACAATTCACCATGGCAACAGGTAAATAAGGGGCAGAGCCTAATCCAGTGGACGTGGAGATATTAATGTATGTGCCGACACATTTATCTATAAAAAAGTCAGAGCGGGGAAAAGTGTCAATCATACAATTATGTTTTATTCAGTGTTGTCCATTAAGAAAACACAGGGGTCTAAACATAGAGACGTGACTGTGAGCTCACAGTCTGATCCAGTAATTATGTGGACGCTATCCACATAATCAGCTGTGCTGCTCATCCCACAAATACATGATCCTTACAAGCTGGACATCATTGTGAATAAACAGGCTTTCCAACCATGTAAAATACAATGACCATTAGCATTGTAACAACAGAGAAATAATCCACCAAACACAAGTTTACTAACTTTTTTTCCCCAGTTTATATCTAGAACATGCATCATTAATGCAGTGGAAACGTGATGCAGGAAACAGTAGATGGAACAATGCCACCTTGCTTTGACCTGCTGTGTCTCCCCTCATCTAACGCCGAGTGTCACGTTTAACGCTCAGGTCCAGTGTATCATGAATACTGCGACTGTCCAGAGCCCGATGCCTCCGTGTGGCAGAGCGTCATGCAGTGTCCCGCCGAGGAACCCCAGATTCTGGCCGACTTCGAAGCTTTTCCGACGGTCGACCTGCAGCATCTCAGACAGGAAGCGCCTCAAAGATTCAGAAACAGAGGAGGTCTCATTCACTACGCCATCATCGACAACCAGCTGTACCGCCGCACTCTGGGAAAATATACCGACTTCAAGATGTTCTCTGATGAGATGCTGCTCTCTCTGACCAGAAAGGTGAGGTTGTGTGTGAGATCTAGGAGGAGGTTAAAGGATCATACTGGTGTTTTTGTCACATTTACTACATGTAGTATCTTCATATTACTGCTGAGAGACTGCACTGCGTGGCATCATTTCAATCTCCCGGGATCTTTCATTTTGCTGTTGAAGGTGAGGGTGCCCGACGTGGAGTTTTACATCAATGTTGGCGACTGGCCGTTAGAGTCGAGGAGGACGGATCCTGTTCCGGTGTTGTCGTGGTGTGGCTCCGTAGACACGCGGGACATTGTCCTCCCCACCTACGAGGTCACACACTCCACCCTGGAGACCATGAGAGGTGTCACCAATGACCTGCTGTCTATCCAGGGAAACACCGGTAACCCACACACACATACACACACACACACACACACACACACGCACACACATACACACACACACACTCCTCAGCCACTGTGAGGCCTGCTGTAATGAAGCTCCGTTTCTCGAATCGCACCACCACGCTAACAGAATGCATTGCACGGCTGCTTACATAGACAATGAATAGGAAGCGTGGAAGTACGTGTGGACACGTACCATCAGTCAGCTCTCTTTAAATCCAACTCACTAAGAAGGACAAAAGCATGTTTTTATTTTACAGCCCCCCCCCCAAA
>CAKAOH010001446.1:0-46066 GCA_916701665.1 Sebastiscus tertius | reverse complement strand
CAGAAGATGTTACTGAAAATATAAATAATTCCTTCACTAAATATAAAGTATTGTGGAGAAGCAGCTCATTCCTTCCTGACACTAACGTTAAATGAACCGCCCTCTCAGCGGCTGCAGGCCTCAGTCAATCACAATCAAACTGTTTCACCTGTGTGAGTTCGTGCTCGGTCTAATTAAGAAAGAAAGAGGATTGAAATGGACCTCAGTATGAATTTTATGAACCCAAAAGGGAAAATAATGCAGAAATAAATAAATGAATACAATTTAGAAAGACATTTTAAATAAATAAAGAATGAATAAATACAATTAAAAGTTAATAAAAAAATAAATAGAAGGGAAAATTAAATAGAAGAGAGTAGACAGATATGGGATTGAATATAAAGGTAAAGAAATAAAGAAATAAAAGAAAAAGAAAGAAGGAAAGAAAGAAACCAATTTAAACACATTTAAAGTCACATTTTATCAATTAATTAATGCCTACATTATTATTTTTGATATTATTTTTGATACATTTAATGACATATTTATTTATTGATTTATTTATTCATTTATTCATTTATTTTTGATTTTGGCAGGTTCTGTCCTCCATAGCCCTGCAGTAGTAGCTCTCATACAGCTACTAAATGACCAATGTGCTGTTTGGTCCATAAGACACTGGGAATACTTGTTTTATTACCTCTGCCAAGGCCAAACGGTTAGGGTGTTATACAGGTATGTTCAGGCAGACCGAATGAGGAAAATAAAGGGTTTTTTTAACATTACAGCATGTAAACATGTTCTAATAGAAACATAAAATACAAGTATGACCCTGAAAATGAGCACGATATGGGACCTTTAAGTAACTAAAGGGTCGAGAACAACAGCAGCATTACAACAGAAGACAATAGCGCAATAAAAATAACTTGAGTTCAGTATGAGTGACTTTCCAGCATGATGGTGAGTCCTCCCGGCCCTCTGCAGGCCTCCTTGTCGGGGTGGAGGTGTGAGGAGGACTCACGAGGACTCCTCAGTGTGAGGAGGACTCCTCAGTGTGAGGAGGTACTCGGTGTGAGGAGTCCTCCTCCTCAGCGAGGTGAGGAGCAGAGTGGAAAAAGGCAGTAAGACGCTGGCGGCGAGGAGCTGTAGAGAGCGTCTCATAATGGCTGCAGTGATTCAGAGCTAAACCCAGCTTCAGGGCGGGGCTTGTATTCTCATAAGTGGTATTATTTAGCCGGTGATGTCAGTGAATTGGCGAGTCGCTGGTGGCCTCGCCGGTCCAAACTGACATCGGAGAACAGTAAATACATTGATGCATGCAGCCTCACAGAGCGGCGGGCTGAGCCAAGAGCTGCACTCGCCATCTCTGAATCACATCCCACAACATCACATTTCTAACACTTATACCCTCTTTAACCACTAACACTAACATTTAGAACATTCATACCCTCTTTACTCACTAACACTAACATTTAGAACATTTAGAACATGTAAACCCTCTCTACTCGCTCTGCTCTGCAGCGTATGAATACCTTTTAGACGCCTGAGGAGGTCAAGTTATCAATTCAAGAGATAAAAAACTAAAGTTTAAAGAAACGTTTCTTATCTTCAAAATTCAAAATGTACCTTAAAGGGAGATTTGTCAAGTATTTAATCCTCTTATCAACATGGGAGTGAACAATTATGCTGCTTTATGCAAAATGTATGTATATATTTATTATTGTAAATCAATTAACAACACAAAGCAATGACAGATATCGTCCAGAAAGCCTCACAGGTACTGCATTTAGCATAAAACAATATGCTGTCAGTGTGTCGGTGTGCTGACTTGACTATGACTTGCCCCAAACTGCATGTAATTATCATAAAGTGGGCATGTCTGTAAAGGGGAGACTCGTGGGTACCCATAGAACCCATTCACATACCTGGAGGTCAGAGGTCAAGGGACCCCTTTGAAAATGGACATGACCGTTTTTCCTCGCCAAAATTTAACGTGAGTTGGAGCAACAGTTTGGGTCCATGTTTACTTCCTGTCAGCTGATGTTATTTACATACACTGCAACAGGAAATAAACTGGGACACATTTAGAATGTTTACGTTTAAAACCGTGTAATGGTTTAAATATTGTATATTTGTGACATCACAAATGGACAGAAATCCTAACGGCTTGTTTCAAACGCACAATTTCTGAATACGGGCTGTGTGTATTTCTCTGTATATTGAGCGTTTTGATAGTTTAACGGTATTTATAAAGCACTTAAATCTGCTTTATAATATAAAAGACATGTAAATCTCACTTTTTATAATATGGGACCTTTAATGCAAATATTTGTACATATTTCATATATTGTGATTTCCTTATTTTGTATTTTAGTACTTACTTATATTTCTTTACTATATATATATATATATTATACTATATTTCTATACTCCTTTATTTCTATTTTCTTACATTTCTTTATGTTTATATAAGAGTAACTGTAACGGGGATCAATAAAGTATTTCTGGTTCTGATTTGATTTCTTTTCTGTTGTTAATTCTCTCAGTAACAACGCAGGACTTTTGTAAGGAAATCATTATGATCAGCTTTAAAAAGCTCCTGCAAAACACTAGAAATTGATTCGATAAACTTTTATGTAAAGGAAAAAAAAACAAATCAAACATAAGAATAGAAATGCACGACATTTAACAAGCCGTTAACGTCCTACTTCTGTGACACTTTTAAAACCTCAAACATCTGAATAATAAAAGTGCACGTATAGAGAAGTAGAGCAGCAGAAGGGGAAACTTTCTCTTGGCTGCTCGGGAACATGAAATTGGATTAAAGTAGAAAAAACGTCAGCCAATATTTTCCCTCTCTGGTGAATTATCGTCAGCGCTGCAGATCTTAGATAAGACCGGAGAGATGATGGTGGACGCTCGGATTCCTCCAGAAGAGAGTTTTACATGATGGGAACCGTCACAGAGAACTGTTACACAGTAAATATATCAGCTGATACCTGATACACAGTAAATAAGTTATATTCAGTCGTTCTGCTGCGTGTGGTCATTTTCTCCATTTCTCTACATCCGGTTTATGATCTTTATTCTGGTGTCATGTAAACTTTTAGCTGAGGAGGAAGAGAAGGCAGCCAAGGCAAACAGCTCCTTTATTGAGGAAGAGTATGTGTCTCTATATAAAGAGCTACTGTCTGAATCAAAGACGTATTGATGCAGCAGCTCAAACCGCCGGCGTGGAGGACGAGGAAGAGGAGGAGGAGCTCGCCTCTGTTGTGCTGCTCATAATTAATCATTTAAATGCATAAAAAGGGGAAAACCCAGAATTTATACCGCAGAGGGTTTACAGCTCAAAGGAAGAACGCAGGTTGAGTTCCACATACTTTTATTCTGAAGGTCTGGACGTCATAATAACTTTTTACAAGGAGCTTCAAGGAGCTGCAGCTTAAAGATGAATTCTCATTCATAGTGTTTGTTTAGATGTCTCACTGTGTAGAAGCCACATGATCACCGGTAAACTCGCTCTGCACTGGCTGTCCATTGTTTACCTGAGGAGAGAGTGGTGCCGCCCGACTAGGTGGAGGCAACCTGTTCTCACTCCCAATTCGTCAAATACTGCCGTTTGGTCAGCGCCCCTCGGCATCAGAAACCAACGCACAGAGGCGCCCTTTAGCAACAGTATGTGACGAACCGGGCTTTCAACTAACACCAATGTAAACCCAGCCATGGCGTTATTCAACGGTCGGGGCAGTGACGTAGTATTAATAGGGAGAGAGTCCGATCAGGGCGGGAGGGATGGGAACACACACAGGACTTTCAACCAGGAGACCACTATTGGTGCCCAGTGTGAGGCTAAAAATAACATTGACTTATTTTGTCAAGTCAGTCTTTAGTTGCCTAAATTCAACTTCCTGTGAAAACAGAAGTTTATTTTGAAAGGAGACTATGCATGTAACGAGCATATATTGACCTGCGTCCCTGGTCCATCCAAAAGTAACGCAAGAGGGGTACCCCGTGCGTCGGTCTCCGATGCCGAGGGGCTCTGACGAGTTGGGAGAGAGAATGTGTCGGCGGAAGCGCTACCCTTGGTGTGGCACACCACTGGAAATCGCTACCAAGTGCTACGCTCAAAGTTCAAATTATTTCAACTTTGACCTTGGTTGTCGCTGATCTTTCAAAGCTCAACCAACAGATGCAACTGTTGTTGTTGCCTAGAAACAGTGAATGGCGTTCCTTGCACACTTGTTGGTGACATATTTGACCTGCTCTGCACCCTCACTCGTGGTGAACAGAGAGCAAATTTCTTATCATTTGAACGTAGCTAGATATGCAGCCCATTCTCATGCCCCTTGGCGTCTGATACCAACACACAAGGCACCCTTTAGTGCTGGTAATGTGACGCAACAGGGTTTCCATTAACTACAATGTAAACCCACTGTACGTAACTTGTATGTAACTTTTTACATGTATAAATCGTTTTTTATTGCCAATGTGTGAACAGGTTGTAATCCAAAAAATGAGACCTTCCACAACTTTTGTGGGTTTCCTTCTTCAGCCTGTAGACTGATTTTAATGTGAAGAACCAGGGCCCGTTTTTTCCGGGAAAATCCAACAGATCTATATAAGAAAGTACAACGACATCACCAGCCAGACAATAGTGCACTTGTGCTGGAATAAATATGAAATGCTGCTTTATGTATGACTTAGGTATTTATATTTGACAGTGATGATATTTACATGTTAAACAACTTAAACAGTATAAATGTATAATTTACAGTCAGCAGACGGATGCCTGCAGCGTGTGGGAAGAAGACGAAGAAGAAGAGGAGGAGGAGGAGGAGGAGGAGGGTGTTTTACCATGAAAACCTCTCCTCTCCCTAAAACCCTTCCTCTCCCAGCGTTACAGAGCCTCAGCTGTGTCATCAGTTTCTGCTAAAGCTCTCAGCTCGGCTCCGTTTCACCGCCGGACCCGATCGAAGCACCTGGAACCGCTTCAAGGACTCCGGGGTGGTTCTCCAAAAGCAATAAACAGAGGCGCTCTTAGGTGAGCGGTCCAAGTGTTCATCACTGTGATAGGTGGAGGGTCCACGCCCGGATCGCCCTCTGGGCTTTTCCTCTCTCTCTCTGGACCTGCACATCCTCAACATGTTGGCCTCATTTAACCACAACCAAACACTGTGACATCACCCTCATTTTCACAAACATGTTGGCGACCGCAGAGCAGCGCTGGAACAAAACGACATCAAACTTTAATAAACAAAACGTAGGAGTCTCTGAGGAGCTCACAACGCCAGTTATAAAGCTCAGAAAGAGTGTTTAGCATCACACTATTAATGGATTAAAGCTGTTCCACATCACGTTTCCACATTTACATGTAATCTACTGAATATTCATACTGAACCCAGCAGGGAGTTAAATCTGTGTTTCTGCTGCTTCTTGAACTCAGAACAGCTGAGGTCACGAGTTTAATTCCCTCGCCACGACCCCGCCTAAAAACATTTAAACAGAAATCAATCAACTGTTCACTCACATTTTCTCTACGTGGTCTTTCCCTGTGAAGTGCCAGGTATTCAGTTATTGTGGAGAAAAAGCCATTTAAATTCAATTAAACTCATTTATTTATTTATTGCCTAAAAAAAAATGTTACATTTTAAGACAGTTTAGCTCATAAAAATATCTTGAAAATCTCAACATGTAATATAAATTGTTATGTAATAATTGTACATTATCAGACATATTACTGAAGACACAATATCTCCATCTGTAATGTTAGCAGAGCCAAGCTGCACATTAAAGGTGTAATTTCGTGGGATGAAAAACAAACCTTTCAGATTTCTGTTCTTTGTTCTGTCACTTTTTTTTATTGTTTTTAAATTATTATTTTTTTTTATTTTGTATTGTTGTGGTTTGTGTAACCAATAAATACAAATAAAATTAAATAATGTAAATTTTATTTTACATAACGAACATACTTATTTTATGTAACAAAAATACTTATTTTTATGTAACAAACATACTTATTTTATGTAACAAGCATGCTTATTTTACGTAACAAACATACTTATTTTATGTAACAAGCACTTATTTTACGTAACAAACATACTTATTTCACGTAACAAATATACTTATTTTATGTAACAAGCACTTATTTTACGTAACAAACATGCTTATTTTACGTAACAAAAATACTTATTTTAAGTAACAAACATACTTATTTTATGTAACAAGCACTTATTTCACGTAACAAACATACTTATTTTATGTAACAAGCACTTATTTCACGTAACAAACATACTTATTTTATGTAACAAGCACTTATTTTACGTAACAAAAATACTTATTTTAAGTAACAAACATACTTATTTTACGTAACAAGCACTTATTTCACGTAACAAACATACTTATTTTATGTAACAAGCACTTATTTTACGTAACAAAAATACTTATTTTAAGTAACAAACATACTTATTTTATGTAACAAGCACTTATTTTACATAACAAACATACTTATTTTACGTAACAAACATACTTATGTTAAATCACAAACATACTTATTTTACGTAACAAACCTCTAATTGCTTCACTGTGATTGGCTGAACCCAAAAAAATTTTCTTTTGTTAATGAGCATGAAAAACAAACGAGGGCTTTGGGGAACTGAACAGAAAACAAAATACTGCATGAAAAAGTGGATGATTTAGTCTCGGACTTGTAAAATAAGTACATTTACTCAAGTACTGTACTTAGTACAGTTTTGACTTTTACTTGTAACAAAGTATTTCTACACTGTGGTATAGCTACTTTTACTTGTATTAAAAGATCTCCAGCCCTGGTTCTGGGTGCATATTGTCTGGTTTCCTTCTTTCTCTTGGGTTTTATTTGGAGTAGAGAGAGTAGCAGAGACCTTGAATCCTCAACATTACCTCTTGTTTCTAATTGAGCTTCTGTACTGAAGCCAGGATGCTGCTCAGCCAAGTCAGCCGGCTGCTCACTTATGCAAATGTGAGAAGCTGACAGGCATTCCTGAGCATCAAATAGCCCAAAGAATAACTGCGTTATAATAACTAAAGAGTCTGGAGATGGACTGTGGAGGCGGTTTGGTGTAGAAAATGATTTTACATTGCTGGTTAACCACAGCCTGAGTACTGCACATGTATAATGTACTGACTGAGTTTTACAGCGTGTACTCCTGACGGGCAGCGCGACGCTGGGTGACGGATGATGATGATGATGACAGCGTCACAGCGCTAACAACCAGTTAGCTGACAGGGACACCTGGACTGGTGGTTTAGAGGTCAGTGGTTCCCAATCTGAGGTCGGGACCCCCTCAAGGGGCCTGTTACTTACATACTGTTTATGTTTTACGTGTTAATGTTTGTTTTTACTGCTTGTAATTTACTTTTTAACATGTGTTTTAACGTGTTTTTTTACTGTGTTAATGTTTTATGTGTATCATGTTTTACCATATTTTGACGTGTTTTAACATGTTTTTACTCTTTATGTTTCACGTGTTAACATGTTTTAATGGGTTTGTACTGTTTATGTTTTACCTTTTAACGTGTTTTTACTGTGTATGTTTTACGTGTTTTAACATGTTTTAACATGTTTATACTGTTTGTTTTAACATGTTTTAACATGTTTTAACATGTTTATACTGTTTGTTTTAACATGTTTTTATTGTGTATGTTTTAAGTGTTAACATGTTTTAACATGTTTTAACATGTTTCACGTGTTAACATGTTTTAACGTGTTTGTACTGTTTATGTTTTACGTTTTAACGTGTGTTTTAATGTGTTTTTACTGCACAGTAAAAAAATATATCAAAACACATTAAAACATGTTAAAAGGTAAAAAATTAGCCTAGTAAAAACACACTAAGAGCTGTACCTCAGTATGTAGCATTTCCGAATAAAACAAAGCGTGTACAATAAAAGCAACAAAAGCGAATAATAAAGAAGAAAAATAAAATACTAAACTGTGCCGAGAACCAAGAGACAGTTTACAGTGTAATTAAATAAATAACCTTTATAAAGGTGCACCACTTTTTTCTCCTTAGCCAATCAGAGCAGACTGGGCTGTTTCTGGAGGGGGGGGGGTTAACCCATGAGATGGTTCCAGCGTCCTGACGTGTGCACGCTGGCTCACTGTTGGAGACAGATTTTCATTTTGCACTACTTTTCAGTGAAATTTAAGGTTTCCTGTTAATGTGCCGCCACTGTTTAATTTCTGCTGCAGCACCTCAGACACCTCAGATAGTGAGATCACCAGCTCCTGCTGCCAGTAACACCAGTAACACCAGTAACACCTCCACTAATGAAGCTACACGATTAAGTTCCACAGACCTCATGTTATATACACGAGCACATAGAGGACTGGTTCTGTTAGTATAAAATAATAATGTTTGTGATGACAGTTTTGTTTAGTTTTGTGAATTTTTGATGCTTTCGGGACTTTTTTCTCCCCCTGACCTGCTGGAAATCCCCATCAGAAACTCTCACAAACACACTCAATAAAATCTATTATGAGGCATTAAATTTTTTTAAAATTATAAATAAACCACAGACTTTTCTTGGGGTGTAGGTGTAGCTACAGCTCGCCAAAGCTCCTCCCTGTCGCCCACCCACGCTGTCGTGGTTTCCTGGGACATAACATCTAAAACTAGTTTGTGCTTTTTCTGCTGTGACAGATCAGAGTGTCTAAAGGTCTATCTGGGGCTGCTGATATATCCTGCAGGGCCGATGAGGGAAAGTGGAAACAGGTGAGCAGGTGAGAGGGAGAGTCAGGTGAGTCTGAGGACACTTGGTGGAGGATGAGGCGATGCAGGGAGGGACAATCCATCCAATTGTTGTCAGGGCTGCACAACTATGGCCGAAATGCTAATCACGATTATTTTTGATTAAATATTGAGATCACAATATATAATATTTGTGACATAAATGTGTAAATAAAAGTGTATTAAAGGTCCCATATTGTAAAAAGTGAGATTTTCCTGTCTTTTATATTATAAAGCAGGTTTAAGTGCTTTATAAATACTGTTACACTATCAAAACACTTAATATACGGAGAAAAACACACAGCCTGTATTCAGAAATTGTGCGTTTGAAACAAGCTGTTAGGATTTCTGTCCATTTGTGATGTCACAAATATACACTATTTAGACCATTACACGGTTTTAAATGTAAATATTCTAAATGAGTCCCAGTTTATTTCCTGTTGCAGTGGATGTAAATGACATCAGCTGACAGGAAGTGAACATGGACCCAAACTGTTGCTTAGCAACGCAATTCCATTGCAATTCTGTTGAAATGCACCAAAACAGAGTGTTTCAGACAGAGGGTGAATACAGGTATATTCAGGCAGACAGTATGAGGAAAATAAAGTGTTTTTTGAACATTACAGCATGTAAACATGTTCTACTAGAAACACAAAATACAAGTATGAACCTGAAAATGAACGTAATAAGGGACCTTTAAATCACATCAGTTGCATGATCTTTAAAACATGTTAATCTTTTATAGTTTCCCAGAAACACCTTTGATAATTTGATCTAACTTCTAGTTCTGTTAAAGTGCTGTTTCTGAGTAAAATGATGGACTTTGACGTCATTAATCCGTCTCATCTCTCTGATATCTCAGTTTCTAATCAGACAGATGTGTTGGTGTATAGCCCACCTGTCAGCAGCTGGAGATGGACACCTCTCTGTAGGAGGATCTGGAGAGCAGCCAGGCGGACTGAGGATGTGCTGATGGGGCGGTTTGAGGCCTGTGGAGGGGTTTGAGGGCGGGAGGGGGGTGGTGGCGGTCTGGAGCACATTAGAGGAGCTAAGCCCCCTTAAAGCTGGCTGATCAGGACTGGAGTTCCCTTCCCAGGACAGTAAGATAACAGTAAGGCAGTGTATCAGAGACCTTACAGAAAGCTTCCACAGCACTTCCATAAACACACACACACTACACCTGCACCACTCACACACACACACACTACACTTGCACATAAACCGATTGCTGCAGAAACCAGACTAAGACTGTTAGCATGCTAACGTTAGCTGAGGCTGCTGAATGTCTTTAGTCTGCAGGTATTTGGTCATAAACCAAAGTGTTGGACATATTAAAATCAAAGATTGTATATCACTAAGAAGTGAAAGTCAACAGTTTTGTTCCACGTCAACATCAGCGTCCAGCAGCAGAGCTACGCTTCCACCATTTTGGACTGAAAGTGACTATCAGACACCAGTAAAACGTCCGCCTACAAAGCGCCGTACCAAACTAAAACTACATCCTATTGTCATATTCTACTGAAATGTCCTGTGTTGAACAATAAAAACATTATAAATATAATAAGTGTTTTCAGTCCAAAATGGCGGCTGTTGTTAAAAAAAAACACCGTAGTTTCGTCTCTTTGTTTCTAAACTCTGATGGCCAAAAAAACAAGATGGAAACGGATTAAAACCTGTTGTTAAAATGTTGACCTGATGATGGCGCCAGAGGAAAAACGTTCATCCTGAGGGGAGCGTGAATGATGAACCAAATGTTGTGTCAATCCATCTGATAGTTGTTGAGATATTTGAGTGTGAACTGAGCGACTAGCATTGCCATCCACAGTTGCATTATTATTTATCTTTACGCACTTTAGTTTCTGGCCTCGTCTTAGAGCCGAGTCCACATCAGCTGGAGTACCCGTCCCACCCAGAGAACCAGATCCTGAAGGGGGCCTCCTGGGTCTGGAGGGTCCACATTCCCACAGTAGCAGCAGCAGCTATTGTCAACAGGTCGGGGGATTGGAGGTAAATCCTGCCCTCTTTGTTGTAGAGCTGGTATGCGCCGACATCTGGATCAGCACCGGCCGGCTGGGTGGGACTGGGCCCGGGTCCCACGGGTCTTAAGACCAATAACAGGCTGCGGGCTGGGCGGCTGCAGGTGCACCGAGTCCCGCGGCCGGCCTCCAACAACAAACAGCCACCTGAGACGGGATTGGTGGATTATATTCCAGCTGATCACCTGCAGGACGACCTTGGCATCTGCACGTCCTCCGAGTCTCAAAGTCCTGCAGGATCGCTGTCTCTGCAAGATGAACTGGATCAGGTCAATGCTTCCAAAGATCACACAAAACCTAAAGAGATCCCATGAATGTGTTCAAGGTTATAAATGAAGTGATAAACTGAGAGAAAGAATCAGTAAATGGAGCACAGAGATGAGTCATTTGAGGGCAAAAATTTAAATCTTTGCTCTCTGGAGTATTTACATGTGAGAGGTTTCTCCACAGTTATATCCACCTTCTCTCTGCACTGAACACAAAAATAAAAATAAATGTATAAAGAAAAGAATACAGAAATAAATAAGTTTGGAGAAATAAATAAGGGTTGAAATGCAAAGGGAAAATCGTGCAGAAATAAATAAACAAATGCATAAATACATAGATTTAAAAATAAATATAAAATAAATAAAAAATTAATGCAAAAATAAATGAATAAATGCAAAATAGTGTAGAGTAAACAAATAAGGGAATTAATACGAATATGAATAAATAAAGAAGCAAATTAAAACAGAACTATTGATTTTTAGTATTATTTTGGCTGCATTTAATGACACATTTATTTATTTATTTATTTAATATTTACCGTAAAGTCACCACGAAACTTAAATATATTAAATATTTTTGTATTTATTTATAAAGATATATCAGCTGGTTGGTCACTAAATGGGCGTTATCAGTGGTTATCAGCCTCATAGATGTGGGTCAGTAGGGGCCTACTACACATACTAGTAGGTTTTATCATTGACTCACATGGTTGAACCCAGAAAGAAGGAATAAAAGAAGACGACAGCGACAATGTGTGTCTTTGTGTTCACAACCTTAACTTTCACATTTGACACGTACTTATTTAAAGCCAAAACGTGTTCTTTTTCCCTAAAAAATGTTGTTGCCTAAACCTAAAGAAGCCGGGTTTTTTGTGTGTTTAAAACACAAAGTGTTAGAATGTGTTGGTTTTAAGTTTCGCTTTCACTTTAACGACGTAGTAGGCCCCTACTGAACCACATCTATGAGGTTGATAACCACTGATAAAACACATTTAGTGAGTCGATAACAGTCGAATAGGGTGCAAAAATAAACTTTTTAACATATATAAGTGGCTAAATCAGACTAGCTATAAATGAGCTGACAGGCTGTTTATATAAAACCTTTAAATGCCATCAGGACACCCCCCCTCTCTGTTGTTGACTCATGCTAACAACTCTTCACACCTCATCTTCATCACGGCTACAAACTGACCCTCAGGGGACGAATTAGCAGCCGGACTCCTGATAATTCACAGCTCCTTCCTCTGATTAACACAGGAAGTCACTGCTTCACATGCTGTCAACCACTCACCAATCACCCCCAACAGGTCAGAAGATGAGGGGGGGTCGGTGCTGGTTGAACTTTGTCGCCTGGAGATGCAGATGAAACAGATGAAACAGCAGCGATCTGTTGAGACGTGACTTTAACGCCACTTTAATTTACGTGGCCTTCTCCAGCTGACTGCCAACCTGGTGGTGTGGTGACCTTCTGCCTGGTGTCGGTGTTAATGTGAGGAGACGTCGGCGTTAATGTGGGGAGATGTCGGTGTTAATGTGAGGAGACATCGGTGTTAATGGAGGATTTAAAGTTCACAAAGCAACAAGCAGCAACTCTTTAATGGTGGTACTCAACAGGAAGTGATGCGTTTCTTTAACCTGATGACATTTTACAGTTCAACTGCTGCTCATTCAAAAAGTTATTGACCGATGCACCGAGGCACCTTTTAGTGTCTGAACGAGATACGTTAACTCCAACGTTAACCCATCTGCGTCAGCAAATGTGCTCATTTTAGGTAACTTGTAATACTTATTGTACGTAACAAACATACTTATTTTACGTAGCACATACACATATTTTATGTAACACACATTTGTTTTACATAACAAATATACTTAGTTTACATGGAAAACATACTTATTTTACGTATCAAACATACGTATTTTACATGTCAAACAATTATTTTACATAGCACACATGCTAATTTTACATAACAAGCATATTTATTTTACGTGACACGGATACTTATTTTACATAAGAAGCATACTTATTTTATGTAACAAACATACTTATTTTAACCCAAATCACAATCTTTTCCTAAACCTAATCAAGTAGTTTTATTGCGTAAATAACCCTACTTTGGAAGTTTATTTTGAAAAGATGCATGGAATGAGAGGAAACTGACACGCTGTCCCTGACACGTCCTAAACCGACGGGGTAGGTAGAGGGTCAAAGTTTGAATTGAGGGTCAATGACTAAACGTCAGTATTTGACGAGTTGGTGATAACGTATTATTTACTGCAGTAGAAGGCCTGAATACTTCTGATAGAACACCTGAGGCCTCACCTCTCTGCATGATGTCATCCAGTACTGTAGTAAAGTTGGGGGGGGGCTCTCCTCCTGATGATAATGTGTGTTTTCACTTACAGCCGGGTCAGTAAAGTATTCAGTGACTTCCTGTTGGTCCCTCCATGTTTCCTTCCTCTCCTCAGGATTTACTCCTTCAGAGCTGCTGAATCTAAATGAAATCCAAATGGTTTGTTAGTGTCAGAGCCGCTCTGGAGGAGGTTCGGTCACCGCCACCAAACACTGCTCTTTTCATTGTGGACTCTTTGTGGTCTCCATTAGCGGTGGAAGTCGGCGGTGGCGGCGGACCGAGCCGGCTGTCATCTCTGATCAGTACAACATGAGGCGAGGAAACAGAAACAGAGAGAACGCTCGCCGCTCAGGAAACGAGATGTTGAAAATTTCACTCAACAATTGGTCGAGTTAAACCGACAAATACACAAACCAGAGGTCGAATCACTGAACACGGCTGGAAAGGTTTACACATATTTATCAATATAAAGATGATGTTTTTTCTACAAAAACCTTTTTCTTTGTTTAACAAAAGAAACCAAAGTTGTCACATGTTTAAAAGTTTAAACTCGAGCAGCCAAACAAGATCTAAAACTGACCAAATTAAAGACAAAACAGTCTCATTTAATAGCTGTAATAGCCTAAATCCACCAGGGTATAATTATTTACATTTATAAATAAGGGTTTATTATATTCTATATTGGAAACTTACACAATATTCAGTTCATTACAACACATTAATCATGACCCATTTCTCTGATTTGTCCTTAGAGGAGTCAGATCTGCATAAAAACACAGTCTGGACATTTATTCCAAGAAATAAACATTTAACCTCATTACTGATTTAAAAATAAAAGATGAATTATTCACACGTTAAAAACAGATTTCTTCATTCTGTGGTTGGTTGAACATTAGATGAGCCCTCAGGGCAGATGGCTCATCTTGTCCAGCTTTAACATGCGAGCGGAAAAAAGTAGAATTTGAACTATTTAATCATTTAAAGCCACTGAGTTTGTCAGACTACAACTCACGCTACTATATTATTATAAATACATTGTTTTTAGCAACCAGTATACAGTAGTACACTATATTTTTAGAAGTAAGGTCCACAAACAGGTGGTTCCTCTTCTGTCAATTATATTGCACCTGTTAGGGAGTGACTAATTACACTTTTATCTTAAAGTGTGCCATCTCCATCTTGGTTTTTGGCCATTTTTTGACCATCGCCATCTTGGTTTTTGGTCGTCTCCATCTTAGTTTTTGGCCATCACCATCTTGGTTTTTGGCCGTGGCCATCTTGGTTTTTGACAGTTGCCATCTTGGTTTTTGGAAATGTTTTGGCCATCGCCATCTTGGTTTTAGACTGTCGCCATCTTGGTTTTTGGCCAGCACCATCTTGGTTTTTGGCCGTGGCCATCCTGGTTTTAGACTGTCTCCATCTTGGTTTTTGGCTGTCGCCCTTGTGGTTTTTGGTCGTCTCCATCTTGGTTTTTGGCCGACACCATCTTGGTGTTTGGCCGACACCATCTTGGTTTTTGGCCGACACCACCTTGGTTTTTGGTCATCACCATCTTGGTTTTTGACCATCACCATCTTGGTTTTTGGTCGTCGCCATCTTGGTTTTTGACTATTGCCATCTTGGTTTTTGACCATCGCCATCTTGGTTTTTGACCGTCACCACCTTGGTTTTTGGTCGTCGCCATCTTGGTTTTTGACTATTGCCATCTTGGTTTTTGACCATCGCCATCTTGGTTTTTGACCGTCACCACCTTGGTTTTTGGTCATCGCCATCTTGGTTTTTGACCATCACCATCTTGGTTTTTGGTCGTCGCCATCTTGGTTTTTGACTATTGCCATCTTGGTTTTTGACCATCACCATCTTGGTTTTTGGTCGTCGCCATCTTGGTTTTTGACTATCACCATCTTGGTTTTTGGTCGTCGCCATCTTGGTTTTTGACCATCGCCATCTTGGTTTTTGGCTGTCGCCATCTTGTTTTTTTTGCATGTGACACTAACAGCGGTCTTCTGGATGAAAGCCTCCTGGTGTGCAGCTCTTTTCCTCAGCAGGGTCACAGACTTCTCCGCATGAATTCTATCAGGAACAAACATCTTTGCGGCGTTTTCTGTTTTGACGAGACGGAAAACGAGCAGCAGCTGTTGTTGAGAGGGTTTCATGTTGTTACCTGACTCTCACAGAGCCCTTCAGTCCTGCTGCTAACAACCATGAGACATGTGGAAGTGAGTGGAAAAGACGGGAATGTTGGGAAAGAGGGAAGCGTGAAACCGGTTTGATCCCTGTTTAGTTTGTCTCGGAGATAAAGGAGCCGATGCTGCCGGTCTTCTTCAGGCTCTCACACTTTCATTACACAATGAGGCTTCTGTTCCATCCTGGAAAACTCTTAACAGGAATGTTGTGTGACAAGTGTCGACGTTATTAAATATGCTGATCTATTCTTAGAGTCCTTCTTAGAGAGCAGGAATGTGATTTAATGGACACTGTGTTTTATTATGTCCTGATTTGAGCAGAGGAAAGGTCTGTATAGTAAGATCCTCAGGGAACCGGCAATATCCATTAAAACAGCTGATCTAACCTATTCTGCGTATTGACGTTAATAAGGATATTTTAAAGGTGCATCCCGTGGAGTTTCTTTTCTTGTGCGGGTCTCACTTTTCTTTAATTGTGCTCCTTAACAACAGGAGATGTTCATTATGCAACACAGGCTCCCACAATGAAATGCAGCTGTAGCCTCGTCCACACCACACAAAGAAAATATACAAACAGATATTCAAATATTTAAATTAGAATGAAATAATAAAATAGAATAAATTATATAAAAGTCTCACTAAAAGGAAGAAATAAGAAAGAAAAAGTCAGGACGATGTACAATTTTGTATATACATACGGAGGATGGAACCCACCAAAATAAAAAATAAATTAATAAATGACTTGATAAATAAATAAATATGACATTAAAAGTAGCAAAAATAATATTAAAAATAAATATAGCCATTAATTAATTGATCAAAATGTGACATAATTTGAATTTCTGTTTTAATTTGCTTCTTTATTTATTTATCTTTGTATTAATTCCCTTATTTATTTACTCTTCTGTTTAATTTTCCCATTTATTTATGTATTTATTTTTATGAATTTTTATATTGATTTCTTTTTGAATTTCTTTATTATTGTATATTTATTTTTTAATGTATGTATGTATTTATGTATTCATGCATTTAATTTGTATTTTTTTAATGAATTTTTAAATGTATTCATTTATTTTGCATTTATTTTTTATTTATTTTTGCATTTATTGTTTATGTATTGTATATTTATTTTTAAATGTATGTATTTATTTATGTATTCATGCATTTATTTATTTCTGCATGATTGTCCCTTTGCATTTCACCCCTTATTTACAGTATTTCCCCAAACTCATTTATTTCTGTATTCTTTTCTTTTTATATTACTTGATGCATTTCTGCTTCATTATGCAAATGAGGGGTCTGTCTACGTGTGTCATCATGGGGGTCAGAGTGCAGATAATAGATGGACTATATGCTAGCCAGTTAGCTGCACTCCGGTCTTCATTCCCAGCTCGATACAGCGGGTCGTTGCCAGCCTGCTGCTGCTCCCCCCCCACTGGAGCCTACATATATACAATCATAAATAAATAAATAAATAAGTAAATATCATCCTCATCACGGTGAACTGCAAGAATAAGTAGTTGCAGTGAGAAGAGATGTCACAATGCTGTGGGGGAGGGAGGCAACAAAAGCACCAAACAAGAAAGCTATTAGACCTGGGGTCAGCGACCATTACTATCAAAAGAGACATTTTACGTCTGGAGCCGCAAAACATTTGATCATTGTGATGAAGGTAACACAGTTTATAGTCGAAGTATATAGTATATAAGTCTAATGCAGTGAGGGCCAAAGTGCAAATGTACCTCGGAGTATTAGGGCCACATTGAGGGAAAAAACTTCTGAGATTTCCAGAATAAAGTCCTAACTTTACGAGAAAAAAAGTAGTAACATTACGAGAAATAAGTCATAAACTTTGCGAGAAAAAAGTCGGAATATTATGAAAATGAAGTCATAACTTTCCGAGAAAAAAAATTGTAATATAACGAGAATAAAGTCATAACTTTACGAAAAAATCGTAATATTACGAGAATAAAGTCATAACTTTACGATAAAAAAGTCGTAATATAACAAGAATAAAGTCATAACTTTATGAGAAAAGTCGTAATATTACGACAATAAAGTCATAACCTTACGAGAAAAAAAGAAAACACGTAAAATTACTACTTTATAATATTATGACTTTATTCTCGTAATATTATGACTTTATTATTGAAATCTCAGATTTATTTTATTTCCTCAATGTGGCCCTAATACTCCGTCGTACCATCGTACCATAGACCTACAACAATGATAAATAAAAATGACATTGTAAACAAAAAACTGTTTTTAAAAAATCCACAGGGAGCCACTGGAGAGGAGCTAAAGAGCCGCATGTGGCTCCGGAGCCGCAGGTTGCAGACCCCTGTAGTAGGAGGAACTAACAATGAAAATAATGTGGTTAAATGCCTGGAGGACTGATGAGAGAAGTGGGAACAGGTGAGTAGGTGGGCGGGGCCGTCAGGTGATGATGGGGAAAGGAGGGAAAGTCTGAGGACATCTGGTGGACGGATGGAGAATAGCAACAGTTTGGTTTGGGGAATTAGAAGGCTACGTTCCAGATCTCATACTATTAATACTGAACTTGCCCACTAGTCTCCACCTTTTTATAAATGGAACGCATTACAGAGGATTTAAAACTTGGATGTCTCATCTCGCTGGCTGATCAGTGACGCTGGTGTTGACCTTTGAACCCTTGATGAAAGTGGATATACAGATTAATAAAGTCGGCGGTGCTTGCAGACCCGTTTCAGTCAGCACCATTAAAGATACTGGGCCTCCAGTTGGCTTATCTCAGAGTCAAACTAAGACTGGTTTAACTCCACAGATCTGAGAGCAACAGCAGCCAATGGAAAAGACAATCTGTCCAGCAGGACCAATAAAAACCTCACAGTGGTACCGTAAACAGAACCTCTCCGTCAGCTCGGGGCTGATGGATGACTGCAGGACAGAAACCATATATATATATTAGGTCATTTGGCCGGCCGGAGGAATCCCATTTAGCAGCTGATAAAAGCATTTGGGATGAATTCTGGAGCCCCGGGCGGCTTTGGAGGAGTCCCTCACCTCATCTGGGTTCAGTCACCGAACGCTCTCCACGGAGCCGCCAGAGACGGCCCGTTGGACGGCGGCGGGGGAAAGTGTGGGCAGACTGGGACACGCGCAGATGAGCAGGATCAAAGGTGCTGCTGGCCGCCGTTTACCGCTGGAAAAACCATCGAAGAAGAAAAGGCCTAGGAGGGAGGGAGGGGGGTATTAATGGTCCTCTTTATTGCTTTGTACTGTTAAAATTAAGAGCTCCGATTTCATGACAGCACTTCAACTAGACACGCTCGACTTGTTCTTCCAGCACTGGTTTCAGTTTCAGTCTGCAGCGACCCGAAGAAGAAGAAGAGGAGGAGGAGGAGGAGGAGGAGAAGAAGAAGAAGAGGAAGAAGAAGGAGAAGAAGGAGAAGAAGAAGAAGAAGAAGAAGAAGAAGAAGTCCTCCAGACGGCTGCTGAGTGAAGCTGAGATGATGATGACAGGTTTCACTCAGGGACTCTGTCATTGTGTAGCGGAGTCATTGCTTTCACTCAAGTACTGCACTTATGTACTAGTTTAAGGTACTTTACTTGAGTATTTCCATTTTCTGCTACTTTATACTTCTACTTCAGCAGATCTCAGGGACTAATATTGTATTTTTACTGCATTTGTCTGACCAGTTACTTTACAGAAATACAGACACAGCAGAGCTTTGTTTTAAGTTAAATGCACCAACATGTCTGCCATCTTAGTTTAGCATGTTAGCATGCTAACATTAGCTAATTAGCAGTAAACTCAGAGTTCAGCTGAGGCTGATGAATGTCTTTAGTTCTGCAGGTAATTGGTCATATTTCAAAGAAGACAGGACATAGGTGACAAAAACGGGGTGTAGGTGATGAGGTAGGTGACAACGACGCGAGGTAGGTGACGAGGTAGGTGACAACGACGGGACGTAGGTGACAAGGTATTTAACAACAACGGAATGTAGGCTACGAGGTAGGTGACGACAATGGGACGTAGGTGACAAGGTAGGTGACGAGGTAGGTGACAAGGTAGGTGACAACGGCGGGACGTAGGTGACGACAACGGGATGTAGACAACGACGACGGGATGTAGGTGACGACAACGCAACGTAGGTGACGACAACGGGATGTAGGTGATGACAACGGGACGTAGGTGACGAGGTAGGTGACGACAACGGGATGTAGATAAAGACAACGGGACGTAGTTAACCACAACGGGACGTAGGTGTCGAGGTAGATGACGACAACGGGGGGTAGGTGACGACAACGGCACGTAGGTGACGACAACGGGATATAGATAACGACAACGGGACGTAGGTGATGAGGTAGGTGACGACAATGGGATGTAGGTGACGAGGTAGGTGACGACAAGGGGATGTAGATAACAACAACTGGACGAGGTGACAAGGTAGGTGACGACAACGGGATGTAGGTGACGAGGTAGGTGACGACAACGGGATGTAGGTGACGAGGTAGGTGACGACAATGGGACGTAGGTGATGAGGTAGATAACGACAACAGGACGTAGGTGACGACAACGGAACACTTACATTGTTTTAAGAGATGTATGATTATCTATGGATCTAATTTTAGTTTGCGAGACTTTTTTATGAGAACAAATTAAAATGTAAACTTGGAGAAAAAGGGACAAATATTTCTGCAAAGTATGACTTTTATTCGACTTTATTTTACTGTAGACCTACTGTCAGACAGCAGGAGTGATCTTTGTGTCGGTCTCTTCTCTGTCTGACGGTCAACTTTTCACCCCAACACCTGTCAGTCAACCTGATGGGCTGTTAACACCGCAGACAGGCGTTAAAGAACCAGAATAAACCTGCTGATGGAGGCTGCTATAACACGTCAATCAGACAAGGTGGATTTGTCCACTTCTGATGGAGCTGGGCTAGCAGTTTCCCTCTGCTTCCAGTCTTTGTGCTAAGCTAGGCTAACTGATATCTGATAACTGATATCCTTCCTCTCATGTGACTCTGGGAAACACAGCTCTTCTGAACATTTTATGTATTTGTAGCTGAAGATGAGCGATCTCTGCTCTTCATCGGTCACGGCTCATGTAAGCCGATCCACCGCTGGACGTCCTCTGCAGCTTCCCAGGTGACTGATCAATTGTCTGTTCCTTAATCCCTAAAAGCTCATTTCCTAGAAGCCGGTCTGAGCCCAAGCAGACAGACGGGAGCCGTCCTCCTCCTTCTAGGATCAGGACTACGAGGAGGACTTGGACAGGTATCCTGGTGGATCAGGAGACAGCAGCGTCTCTACTGTCACTGAAGCCAGTAAGTGAGTGTGAGGTGACACGTCCCAGACGCTGTTGACGAACTGTCGCACCTCTTTAATGTTGACCCGGGGTGAAACACGCTCGTCTGAACCCGCCCACGCCGCTGGTTTTCACATCAGCCTCCTCATCGTCTTCGTCCTCAGAGACACTCTGCTCTGTAACGGACAGTTCAGATCAGATCAGCAGTTTCATTGTCCTTGTCCTCAGAGACACTCTGCTCTGTAATGGACAGTTCAGAGACAGATCAGCAGTTTCATCGTCCTCGTCCTCAGAGACACTCTGCTCTGTAATGGACAGTTCAGAGACAGATCAGCAGTTTCATCGTCCTCATCCTCAGAGACACTCTGCTCTGTAACAGACCATTCAGAGACAGATCAGCCTCCTCATCTTCTTTATCCTCAGAGATACTCTTCTCTGTGGCGGACAGTTGAGAGTCAGATCAGCCTCCTCATCGTTTTCGTCCTCAGAGACACTGTGCTCTGTGCTCTGTAGCAGACAGGTCAGAGACAGATCAGCCTCCTCATCGTCTTCGTCCTCAGAGACACTCTGCTCTGTAACGGACAGTTCAGAGTCAGATCAGCCTCCTCATCGTCTTCGTCCTCAGAGACACTCTGCTCTGTAACGGACAGTTCAGAGTCAGATCAGCAGTTTCATTGTCCTCGTCCTCAGAGACACTCTGCTCTGTAATGGACAGTTCAGAGTCAGATCGGCAGTTTCATTGTCCTCGTCCTCAGAGACACTCTGCTCTGTAATGGACAGTTCAGAGTCAGATCAGCCTCCTCATCGTCTTCGTCCGCAGAGACACTCTGCTCTGTAACGGACAGTTCAGAGTCAGATGAAGAGTCTCATCATGTCAACCTACAGCCGGCTCTCAGGGGAAACTTATAAGTATTTTATTTATTTAATATATTCACAATGAATCAGGGACCAAAACTCATTGATCCTCAGGAGGAAAATCACATTAGAAAACAATTAAAGAAAGAAAAAAGAAATATATATATATATAAATAAATAAATAAATCAGAGATTTAAAAAAGTACAATACCTTACAAAAAACAGTTTTAAACTGAGTTAAGTTCATTAAAGAAATGTTTAAATTTATTAAAAATAGACTAACTCACTTAGTAGGCTGAATCACTTTATTCAAATTGAGGATTTTGTTCAAGGATTGGCCCAAAACCAAGATGGCGACGGACAAAACCCAAGATGGCCACAGCCCAAAACCAAGATGGCGACGGAAAAAAACCAAGATAGAGACAGCCAAAAACCAAGATGGCAACGGACAAAAAACCAAGATGGCGACGACCAAAAATCAAGGGTGCATGCCAAAGCTCTTAATTGCATCCCCATTTCCCTCACTTGCGTCTTTTCCTTGCATCTTAGTCCCTTCCACCAGGGAAGCATGGAGAGACGCAAGGAAACCATGCGAGGAGAGAGGAAACGAGGAAATACGATTTAAGAGCATTGGAACATCGTTTCCTCTGAAGCGTCACTTGAAGCGACGTCCGTTTCTGATGACAGCAGCAGCTGATCACAGCTGGATCAGCTGTCAGTCGGCTTTAACAGCTGTTTGTGTCTGAACTGTACTAATACTAATAAAGACTCTCAGTTATTATCAGTGGCAGAGCAGCAGTGTTTTCTCCATTTCTACTGGCACAATATCTATATATTATTTATTCATTATTAGTGTCAGTATTTATTGATATTCTGAAATTGAGTTCATTATTTAATAACCCAGAATAATACTATGGTGTCTTTTGAACACATTATTTATTAGGCTGAATGTTTCAGGGAAAATGTAAATGATGTAACTCATACCAAACCCGACGTTCAGGAATTATCAGCCTCATGTGACTGAATGGAAATGAGGATAAATGATGTAAAAGGTGTTTGTTGCTGACAGACAGACTCTCCTTCTCTCTCTGACTTTAATAGTATCATTAATAAAAGATAATGGGGGAAATAACAGATCATGAAAAGAAAAATCATTCTAATAAATGCAAGAAGTTATCTTTAGTCCATTTGTCAGCTTTTATAAACCCCTCTCAGTGTCACGGTGTGTAACGGAGAGATACTGCAGGTCCTTCTGCTGCTGTTCTCACCTTCAGTTAACACAGATTATAACTAGATGGTGACTCAGAAGACAACTAAACTATAAAACTTTGAATCTGTCTTCACTCCGGTATAAAACTACAGTGGTGATGAGAGGTAAAGTTATCAGATCAGTCCGGTCGGCAGCAGCGTCCAATCAGTAACTGACATCCAATAAGGGGGCGTGTCGGTCGGTAAAAGACTTCCGTGGAGGAGACACTGGTGTATCCTCGCTCATCGCTCCTCCGGCAAGCCTCCTCGATCCTCGATCCTCACTCCTCGATGCACAAGTAAGGGCTTTGGAACGGTCTTCAAGATGGCGCACCAGAACAACTTCTGGTTCAAGCGAGGAGCGAGGAGCGAGGAAACGAAAATTAAGAGCTTTGGCATGCACCCCAGATGGAGACGTCCAAAAACCAAGATGGAGAAGGCGGAAATCCAAGATGGCGACAGCCCGAAATCAAGATGAAACAGGCGAAAAACCAAGATGGAGACGACCAAAAACCAAGATGGAGACGTCCAAAAACCAAATGGAGACGTCCAAAAAACAAATGGAGACGGACAAAAACCAAGATGGCTACAGCCCACAACCAAGATGGAGATGTCCAAAAACCAAATGGAGACGTCCAAAAACCAAATGGAGACGGACAAAAAACAAATGGAGACGAACAAAAACCAAGATGGCTACAGCCCAAAACCAAGATGGAGACGTCCAAAAACCAAATGGAGACGGACAAAAACCAAGATGGCGACGGCCCAAAACCAAGATGCAGACGGACAAACATCAAGATGGAGACGGACAAAAACCAAGACGGAGACGGACAAAATGCCAAACACGGTAGTCCACAAACCAATGGGTGATGTCACGACGACTACGTACACCTCCTAGATACAGTCTATGGTCAACCTCCACAGCCCTCCATGTTAAAAAGCCCAACTTTACAGCAGAAATAAACGTGTTGACAGCCTGGAACAAAAAACAGTTTTGGTCTCGAGAGCTAATTTCATCGTTCATGACAACTGTACAGAGGTTTTTATATAACTCACCTCTTTAGCTTTTATTAATGCTTAAAGTTCGGCATAACCAACACAGTCTCACAGCAGTTTGTGAAATAGTCATGAAATGGAATCTATTTGATTTGGGTACATAGACACAAATTTTACTTTTTTTTCGTGACGTTCAGCACGACTTTCAACAACGTATTTTTCGGGTTTTCCTACGAATGTCCAGCAACACGTGACGCACGTTTTTTATGCTTGAGTCTTTTCAAAATAAAACTACTTAGGTTTAGGAAAAGATTGTGGTTTGGGTTGAAATAACTACTGAAGTGGTGTAACTTAAGTATGGAAGTTATGTCAATATTTAATATATCCGGCCAGTACTTCTTTTGTAATCCTGCTGACAAACAAATGAAAACATGACCTACTTGGTGGAGCTAAATATAGAATGTATACTATATACTACAGAGTTAAAGACAACGTTAGGAGGTAAAGTGACAGTGGGGAGATTAATAGTCTAATATCAGAGGCTTTCACAGTCTGAGACTGTGGGTCTCCCCTCAGACAAAGCGTGGAAAAAGGCCTCGCCACCCCCCCGCTGAGTCCTCGTTCCAGCACTGGTCCTGGGTCAGTCTAAAGGTGATGTCATGTCAAGCTAAATTTAGCTGCCTGTTGATGAATGAGCTCCTTATGAGGTATTTCCCCTCTAAAAATACTCCTCCAGGTCCAGGTGGAGGTGGTGATGAGCCGTGACACTCAGGAAGAAAGATGCTTTTGTGTCTTCAAAAGAGAAAAGGTGTTCAGGTCCAGGTCCTCGTCTTCAGTTCTTCACGTGTGATGAAGGACTCTGACCTCTGAGGATCGGTGTGTTTAAAAGCTGGAGCTCCATTAAGAAAAATAACCGTGCGAGGGACTCCATGTGGCCATGCAGACGGCGTCTAGTCCACCACGGAGACGGCGTCTGGTCCACCACGGTCCAGCAGCTCCTCCACCGTCAACAGTCCATCTTCGCACACCTCCGTCCTGCTGCTGCACAGATGAAACGCTCTGATGTGGTTTCCATGTTTACGACTGAGGATTGTTCCTCCATCACGCCGAGGAAAAGATTATGTGACAATAAACTGGACTCGCCACGCTCACCGGTTAGTCACGTGACGAGTTCAGCTGCTGGTTCAGAGTAGAAGAAGAAGAAACAACCACAAAGAAGACACGTTCTTCAAGATCTGGAGGTGTTTTTTTAGACCAGTCCTGACGTTGTCGGTCAAATCATAAAACACTTTTCTTTGATACTGAATTAAAGTTTTTGCCTGTTAAATGTGAAAGATTTTATTTAGCTTTTGTCAGAAGCCTCGAGTACATTCATTTGGCCGTCACCATCTTGGCTTTTGGCCGTCTTCATCTTGGTTTTTGGCTGTCGCCATCTTGGTTTTTGGCCATCACCATCTTGGCTTTTGGCCGTCTTCATCTTGGATTTTTTGGCTGTCGCCATCTTGGTTTTTGGCCATCGCCATCTTGGTTTTTGGCCGTCACCATCTTGTTTTTTTGGCCGTCGCCATCTTGGTTTTTGGCTGTCACCATCTTGTTTTTTTTGGCCGTCGCCATCTTGGTTTTTGGCTGTCGCCATCTTGGTTTTTGGCCGTCACCATCTTGTTTTTTTTGTCCGTCGCCATCTTGGTTTTTGGCCGTCAGCATCTTGGTTTTTGGCCGTCTCCATGTTGGTATTTGGCCGTCGCTATCTTGGTTTTCTGCAGTTTTTGGCACTTTGTGTTTTCTTCGTTTCTCAGCACCGGAGGTTGCAGCTTGGCTATGAGCGAGGCAAAGGCAACTTAGTGAGACTGGTTAGTATAAGGGGTGCCCCATAGATCAAGGGACAGGGTCCTGGGTTATTATTGAGGGCTTATATAAAAAATAATGACTCAGATTCATAATGTTGGATCTCCAGTGGTGTTTATCTAAAGATTTCTGTTTTTTTAATTATTTTTATGTAATAGAAACGTTTCCCAGCTGACCGTGACCTCCTTAAAATCCCTGTTTTCTCTATGAGCTTCTGACTTGAGCTACTGTTCGTCCTAATTAGATTGTGACTGTACCAGCGTACTGATTGGCTGTCGGACCCCCAGCTGCTTCTATTCCCAGCGCCCCCCAATCAGCAGACAGGAAGTAGAACCTCCTGATTATTACGGCTCTCTCTGCTGCATGTGGTTCTGATTTTGGACATGAGGCAAAGTGTTTTCATTGGCCGCCGGCGGCGCTCGGTTTCCTGTTACAGACACTCTTTTGTGCCTCGTCCTCTCCACTTTTATTTCCTTTAACATGGAGGTAAGAGGCCGCTCGGCTTTTCTTCATCCAGCTAATTGGGAGCCACTTTACCCCCCCACTCCTCGCTGCTCGTTATGACAGGGTTAATGGCTTTAGTAAGAGGGTACTTTTTACTGGTCCTGCTGGTTTCTGCTGGGCCTCAGAACCAATTACAGTAATCACAGCCAATATGTGGACCCAGAGAGAGGAGCCACATGTGGTGGTTCAGGTGTAAACCAATCTATGGAGGCTGAATAACTCCTTGTTTAAGACATATTTACGCTGCCGTGGAGCTCATGTTCCCCCACGTAGGTAAAAATCTCCAACCAGGAGACGAACATTAATGCTCCAACAACTTCATAAAATACGTCCTTGGCATGATGAGTTAAAATAACCAGCGTTAGAATAATCCAACCATCACACTCAACATTGATGTTGGACGAGTTGCTTTCTGAATGTTGGTACTGGATGTAAATCGTTAAATATGAGCTCAATCTTTGGTGATAATGGGCTGAGAAGTGTGTTCACCATTAACCTCTTCAGCTCTGGTTTTGTTAACATTTCCCCTGAAGTAGCCTCGTTTTAACCCGCACTAGAGAGGCTCTAAGGGTCGCTTTATGCTCCATCACAAGGGGTTTGTTCGACCACGTCTGAAAACAAAAAGTGTTGTTCCAAATGTGAAAACGAGTGAAAAGCTGGCCGTCATAGATGTTCCGTCTTTCCTGAAGACATTCATTTTGTTGACCTCAGAAGTGACAGAAATGGGTTTATATACTTGTTTCTCTCTTGTTGTTCTTAATTAAATGTTTAATGTTTGTTGTGGTTGTTTAATTTTTTTAATTATGTGTCTCTATGTTGTATTACAGAGGTTTATTATGTGTTTTATCCCTTGAATGTCTAACTAGGGACAAGCACTGTAAATTCGCTACAGCTAGAAGTCCTATATACGTTGCATTTTATTTTAATTTAACAATGTATGTATCGTCCCTGTCAAATAAAGGAATAAAGAAAAGAAACATTCTAAAATAGTAAAGAATGAAATGAAAGAATGAAAAGAGAGAGGTCACCTCCGCACACCTGAATAATGTGATAGAAATGTTAAAGAAATGTTTGCTTCACCAAAACTAATTCTGAAAAGGTGTATGAATGACACGATAATGCGCAAGGTGTATAGCGTGCAATAAGTAAGCCTTTCTTGATTTACGTGTGTCATTTGTACGCCATGTATCCTGCACTGACTGCAATGTAAACACATCCACGTATAAATGCTACGGTAAGAGTTAGTGACGTAGAATAAAAAGAGGGAAAGACCACTGATGGTGGAAAGGTCCAACAAACACAGGACTTAAAACCAGGTGACGGCTGTTGATTGGTGTTTTGTTTTGTAAGTTACGCTAGTGGCGTTTGTGACGTGTTTTCTGTAGTTGTGTTACGTTGTTTCTTTACGTATTTTACTTAGTTTATGTACTAATTTCAAGCCCAACCATGATGTTTTCCCTAAACCTAACTGCTGATGTTTGCGTGACGTACAAATGACACGCAAAAAGGCTAAGATGTGTCCTCATGACACACGGAATGTCCGTGTAATGTTATGGTATTGTTCCTGTGAGACCGGGTTGCATTATTACTATTACTACGATCTTGTTTTTTATTTTGTCTTCTTTTTATATCTCATTATGTTAAGGTAACAAATATCCATTGTATTTGGATAAAAAAATAAAACCTAGAGGGAGGTTTTACTATAAGCCCTTTTGGGTTTCTTACCTCTCCTGAACAATCTATGCTGTTTGTTGTTAGAAACATTTTTTTTTTTTTATCACTTCCTTTGTGCTACTAAACTAAACTAAACTATACTAAACTCAACTCTTTTGTTTGCATACAGCTTTTCTAATGCAATACTTGAAAATGTGCATAAAAATGTGTTTATGGAGCCATGGTTGCAGTGAGAATCATTTTATCTTTTGTTACAACGATCGTGACATCGAAGAAATATGATGTTCATGTTCCAGAATAATCTACCAGGAATGGCTTCTTGCGTGTACGTGATTGGTCACCGCAGGCTTTTGCTTCATGACGTTGCAGCAGAAATTGGCTCCAGATTCGACCTTTAGCGGACGATGCTGTGTTGTTCTGTTGGCGCCGACTGGAGGCGACTCCGTCTGTTATCTTCATTTTTTACAACGTCAAGACTACAAAGACACACCAAAGAGTCGTTGCACCACCAACCTGTCAGCCTCACCTCCATCCTCTCAGCTCCGAGTTCCCACGGGTGACATTCACACAGTAAAAAAAGTGCCAAATCCGGACCTGCAGCACAGATGTTTATTTAGTCTGTCAGGTTTATTTTTAGACTACAGAGGGGTCAGAGGTCAACTCACTGAGGCTCATACCCTCCACATGTGTTGGAGAGAGGAGTCTGGAAAACCAATCAGAGGTGAGGACAGACCTCCAGAACAAAACAAACATCCTGCAGACAGAAAATGAGCTACTTTTAATGGAGAAAATATCGGTTTTATTTGTGCCACTTATTTTTATACTAACATTCAATTAGTCAGCGGTAACAAACATTATTTAGCTCTGTTTTAAGATCTGTGACTCTTCTTTGGATCACAAGTGCAACTGTTGTATTTAGTTTGTGAAACATTGGAGGCTACATACATGTGTTCATGTTTAACTTGTAACTGTAACTGATGACCTACTAACAGATCTGTGTGGCTGAAGACATTAACACAAATAAAAATGTTATTTAAAAAACTTAATAATCCAAAACTTGTGGATGTTTCATTTGTTTAATTGTGTGTCTCTATGTTTGTATTACAGTGTTTTATCCCTTAAAAGTCTAACCAGGGACAAGGACCGCAAATTAGCTACAGCTGGAAGCCCGATATACGTTACATCAGTCTCATTTTATTTTTACGTAATAATACGTGCATTGTCCCTGTTAAATAAAGGAATAAAGAAAAAAAAATCATTTTTAAATAGCAAGAATGAAAAAAGAGAGCTCACCTCTGCACACCTGTGATATAAATATAAGTATATAAAGTATAAATAATATGACATTACAAGGATATTCCCCTCATGCTTAAAACGAAGACGCATTTTAGGCTTTTCGCAACATTTGTACGCCACACAACAAAACTACGCTAACGGCCGCAATTAGGTTAGAAAAACGTCATGGTTGGGCTTAAATTAAGTACGTAAACTAAGTAAAATAAGTACGGAAAACACGTCACAAACGTCACTTACAAAACAAAACACCGGTCTCCTGGTTGAACAACCCGGTCTCACGGGAACGCGAATAAATACCACGACATTACACCGACATTATAGTGTCATGAGTATGACTTTTTTGCTATTTCTTGTTGTTTAGTCATTTGTATGCCACGTAAACGTCCATAGTTAGGCTCCGGCAAGAAAACCACTTAGTTAGGTTAAGGGAAAACATCATGGTTAGGCTTAATATAGGTAAGAAGACTAAGTAAAACACGTATGGAAACAGCATAACACAACTACAGAAAACACGTCACAAACGTCAACAAAACAAAACAACGGTCTCCTGGTTAAAGTCCTGTGTTTTTTGGACCCGTCCACCATCAGTGGTCTTTCTCTCTTTTTATTCTACGTCACTAACTCTCACCGTAACATTTATATGGGAATGTGTTTACATTGCAGTCAGTACAGGATACATGGCGTACAAAAGACACACGGAAATCTTTCAAATAAAAAATTTGATTTAAAAAACGTAATAATCTAAAACAGCTACTGAAAATTAGATTATAAAAATATCACTGTTGCAGAAACGTGCTGGAGATTAAATCTTCAAAAAATATATAGGACTGTGGGTGAAGTGCTGTGTATTTATGCTCAGAAAAGCCTGTGTTTACGTACTGAAGAGTATCTAGAAACAACCTGCAGAGAGTTATGGACTCACGAGGTCTACCCTGACTGTTATATATCTTTGTTTTCCACCAACGTAGCAGCAGCAGATCTCCGCAGAGGAAACTTTGCGTTGTGGGAAAGCCCCCGACCCTCTGACACATGTCCCCCTCCTCTGTAATTGCGCCAATTACTTTTCCATAACAGCCCTGAAACACTTATGTATGTGGTTAGAATAACAATTTCCACATGAAACACTTGTTCATTCATAAGGTCCAGCAGCGGAGTGGCGAGGGGGGATCCTCCGCAGACGTCACGGGGCTCAACGCCGTGCCGTGGAGGCGAGCTGCACTTACATCACATGTTACGAGCTGCTGCACCGTGACGCTGTTTGTTTCCTCAAGTCTGATCTGTGATCAGTGAGTGGCTGAACCACTGAAGCAGATTTGAGTTTTTACTGGATACAAATATATAAATATCTGTTAAACATATTCCATTTCCAGTTCCCATCTGGAATTCTAACATTTTATAATAAGAAGTTTAAAGGGTACTTCCTCTTCCGGTTTCCCTCACATGTCACTTAAATAAAAATTAACTCCTGTTGTTGTCGCTCGGCATCAAACTGTGAAACATCCCAACATGAATCTTTAAACATCCGCATGTTTCCATGTTTCTGCTCTTCAGTTTATATTTAGATCTTTGTGGTTTTAAATCATTAAATAAATGAACCAGGTTTGGTCCAAACGGGTCACAGAGTCCAGCCCTGATGCATGCTTCCTGTCGGACTTGCACTCCGTTACCACCTGTCCACGTTCAGTTTAAATAACTTTATTAACACCCCTCTGTGAGGATGACATCATGGTAAACACTCTGATTTGATTGGTCGGTTTATATTGGTCTTATCACTGTGTGATGACAGCTGAGATCACACACCCGTCTGAAAACACTGAGAGAGGCACGTACAGCCGCTGACAGAGAGGAGGTCAAAGGTCACGTTGGTGAGGTCATCTCTGTCGGCCTATTTTATGAACATTATCAATCAGCTTTGTGATTGATTCATAGTATTCATAGTATTTGTTACATTTACTGTACAGATTATGTGTATTGGGTAAGGGGGTTTTGGCAGATAAACGGCCTATTTGTACGGAAGCCAAGAACGGCAATGCTTGCAATTATTTTTTTAATGATGTTATCTCGGGTTAATTATTTCGTTCTCTTGAGAAAACAAGCTTTGATATCTCGAGATAATCAACCCGTTATCACGAGAAAACAAGAGGTTGTTTCCTCTTATTGCTTATAATGTTTATCAGGGATCAGGAGTGCCATGATTGTTTATATTTTGTTTGTTTTATTTCAAACATGTAAAAACAAAACTAAAAAACAGTAAAATTAAATTAATGATAATATGCCTCCTTTGCATAATAAGGCATGAAATGTGTAAAGAAAAGAATACAGAAATAAATAAATATATAGATGAATAAATACGTAAATAAATACATACATTTAAAAATAAATATAAAGTAAAAATGAAATGCAAAAATAAATAAAAGCAAAAATATAAAAATAAATTTAAAAATAAATACATAAATAAATAAAAGGGAAAATTAACCAGAACAGTAAATAAATAAGGGAATTAATACAAAGATAGACGAATAAAGAAGCAAATTAAAACAGAAATTTATGTCACATTTTAATATTATTTTGCAGCTAAGTTACCTTTGTAAGATACGTTTGTGACGTGTTTTCCCTGCTTATGTTACGTTGTTTACACACTTATTTTACTCAGTTTACGTACTTATTTTAAGCCCAACCATAATGTTTTTCCTAAACTTAACTAAGTGGTTTTGTTGCCCAAACATATAACAAAAGTTTTTTCTCATTATAGCTAAAGTATCTTGTTATCTCGAGAAATCTGCCTTTTGTTTTCTCGGAAATCGCCATAAATGAACCCGTTACTAACGACAAAACAAGCTTTGTTATCTTGAGATAACGAAATGATTAACTTGTGATCTCGGCATTAAAAAAATAATTGTGACCAATCTCGGCTTCCGTATATTTTATAAATGTATAATTGAATAAGGCTTGTTTTATCCACAATGTAAACTAGAACAAACTGTTGACAAAGATAAATCATCATGGTGAAATCAGAGGAAATAATTAGTCTTTAAATAAATGTAGTTTGTCCTCAGATAAGCGTCTGAAGATAGATGGAGGTTTTACTAGAAACCAAACACTGATTTTCTGGTAACAGTCGGTGGTTCATTAGTTCATTAGTGAGCAGCGCTGAGAGACTCTTCCACCCAAAACAACCGAAGGACTTCAAATATATCCTGGTTCTCCTCCTAATGAGCTCATCCTACAGTAATCTTTCTATTATTAACTGTGCTGATACAGTAGCTTATCTCTCTCTGCATCGCCTCCTCCTTCAGTCCAGTCTATAACATCTCAGAGATGTTAATAAACTATCTCAGTGTATTCTTTAGGATCTCAGAGATGTTAATAAACCTCTTAAGTCTGAACAGGCGTTCTGAGAGTGAAGACAGAGCACTAATTGTCTGAAGAAAAAGAAACTGTGTTCTTTGGCGTTTCTCCTCGAGTGTTCGCAGAAATCATCTTGGTGTAATGAATCTTTCTGTTTCCCCGTCCAACCCTCTCCTCCACCGGTCGTAACTCTCCTCCACGCGCTCTCTGATCTGTGAATTATTCATCTCAACACTCGTATTTTATTTTGAAATCCTTGCTCTACCTGGGAGCAGGAAGACGACGGTGGATTTTCTGCTGCGGTGAACGCACAATGAAGGTTTTAAATATTAAATGTTTATGAGCATTCAGGCTGAAAACTGAGTCAGACAGGCTTTAGTGAAATGTATTTGTTTAATCCCCGATCTGTGACACTCAGGCTGCAACCAACAGTAATTTTCAGCATTATTTAACCTGCAGATTATTTTTGTTAGGTCTATTCATCAGGTTTAATCCAGTGGGCTACCTCCAGGTCTGAGAAGTGAAGCCAATGCGTTCGGTTGTACTTAGCTCCACCCGCTTGTGTCACTTCTGGTTGCAAATAACCAAGATGATGACGGCCAAAAACCAAGATGGAGACGGCTAAAAACCAAGATGGTGACGGTCAAAAGCCAAGATGGTGACGGCCAAAAACCAAGATGGAGACGGCTAAAAAACAAGATGGTGACGGCCAAAAACCAAGATGGTGACGGCCAAAAACCAAGATGGAGACGGTCAAAAGCCAAGATGCTGACGATGCTTTGTCTTACGTTAAGGCCGTAAATTATGTTGGTGACGTTTTGGACGTGTTTTCCATACTGATGTTACATTGTTTACGTACTTAGTTTAAGCTCAACCATGATGTTTTTCCTAAACCTAACAACATGGTTTCGTTGACTAAACATAACCGTGACCGTTTCACGTAACGACGTGGCGTTAAATGACATCCGAAAAAAATAAAACAAGTTATCAAGACACGCGGAGCTGTCCTTAAAATGTGCCATTTATATACCTTCCCATGTGATCAAGTTGGTTTGCTTACTGGAAAATCTTTTAGGAGAAGGAAAAAGATATTTCTACATTTCGTGTGTCATTTTTCAAACACTTGCTGCCATCTGGAATTAAACATCTTGTAAAGACATAGTTTGTATTAAAATACAAGTGTAACATGAATGTAGATTAGATTATGTGTCAACTGTGAGTTGGTCAGATTGAATCTCTCAGCAGGATCAGCTGGTTTAAACTGGTTTAATCCCAGTCTTGATCTCTTATCTCCATCATGTGTTTTCCTGTAATGAACATCGTTGGCGTTGGCTCGTCCAGCCGTCCTCCAGGCTCCAGGACGCCGTCTGTGTGATCCACCCCGGATCGGGTTACCCTCTCTGGGCGTGGAGCTCGGCGCTGAAAGCTCCTCTTCCTTGTTGTGATTGTGAGCGGGGAGAGGCTCGCTGAGTCCGGCTCCAGGATGCTGAGACGCCGCCGACATCTGACAACACGCCGACATGATGATACATCACGAGTACGAGTGAAAATAAAATCCTGATTTCTGACGATCAAACTACTGAATCATATTCAGATGATTCCAGATTCAACGTGGAGAAGACGCATGTCAGATTCATTCTAGATCTTTTATGTAAAGCTGATATTTAGTCCTGAGGGTGGCGCTGAAAGACGGCTCGTGCAGAGTCCAAAATAGAAATGGTTCATCCTCTAAGGAGCGTGAAGGTGCTCTGTAAACCTCAGGCTGCTTATTATGTTTAGAGATTCCTTAAATTGGATGATCTTGCTGGAGAACTTCGGTCCTTGTGGTGGTGCCAGAGGAGAATTGAGAGATCATCATTAGGATTCATCCTCTGGAGATCATGAATATTCATGAGAACCTAACCCTGGTTCTACTGCCACTGCATGGATTTAAAGTGTGTGTTTCTAGCAAGAGTTGGGAAGTTCTACAGCACGTTTTAAAACTAGTACAAAGCCTAAAAATTGCGTAACGTAACTACGAAACTGCATGGTCAATTACGTTTCTAGGTATTTTGTCACAGATTACGTTTGTTTTTGAGGTATCCCAAATACGTTTGTAATGATAGAAGTCCGTGGACGGTGGAGGTCGGAGTGGACGGGTCAAACAAAACGCTGTTTATGTCTTGTGTGAAAAAAATGAAATATTATATGTTGAACTTTGAATCGTTTGGTAAAATAAGTTATATGTGGATGATTTAAATGAATGGGTCTGAAAACGTAAGCTGCTGTGATGTATTTCACACTGAAACAGAATATTTGATCGTGTACAGTGGTGGAGGAAGTATTCAGATCCTTTATTAATACCAAGCTGTAAAAATACTTGAGTAAATACACTGGAAGTATTTGGATCCTCTCAAACTTTTTCTAAAAAATACTCATGTTTGATTTTATGGTCAAAACTGAAGATTTGAGTCCTAAACAAGATAAAACCCTGCATGATCTTATGAAGATGGAACGATGAACAGACATGTACTGTGACGTATTTCACAGTGAAACACAATATTTGGTCTCGAGTGGAGGAAGAAGTATTCAGATCCTTTACTGCAGTAAACATATTAACACCACACTGTGGAAATACTTGAGTAAATGTACTTGGTTGCATTCCACCGCTGGTATCATGAAGTTATTGAGATGTGGTTTTAAATGTTTGGATCTTCTCAAACTCAGTTTCTAAAAATGAAACATGTTTGATTTGATTTGATGGATTTTATGGGGCAAACTGATTCAAGATCTACAATAACACATGACAAGTTGATAAAACCCTCCATGATGTTTAACAGATAGAGAGAGGAACAGACGGTTTAACGGTCTGCAGGTTTTCTCTGCAGTTATCAGTCAACAGGTGAAGTGACTCTGATTAACACCTTCAATCAGTGGAAACGGCTGCTTCACATTCAGGTTTCATCCATTTACACTGAAAACTCTTTAATAAATTAGATGAAGAATCAAACTTTAACATGTTTCATTATTTTGACTTCTGATGAAACTTGAAATAAATGGCTGCAGGTTTTAACCTCTGTGTGTTTTATGATTTTATTTTATTTCTAAGAATGTTAATAAAGTGATTTGTTTTTATTTTACTGGCATTTTCTTTTTCATTTTCACTTTGACATTATCTGCTTATCTTACTTTCCTGTTAAATAAAGTTATATAGTTGAGTTATAACTTAAACAGAAGCTGATTTGTTCCTCTTCTGCAGGTAAATGTGTGGTTTTATTCAATAAAATCAGCTGTTTTCATGTTTAATAGGAATTCAAAATCTGCAGGTATTTTGTTCTAGAACTGTGCAGCAGAACAAGCTTCAACATGGAGCTTAAATTTCTGGATGAATAACAAAAATAAATAACGTTTTGATTGATAGAGTGTGTTCTTAAAATGGACTTTATTTCTGGTGATAGCAGCTGAAGTGACGATCCAGCCTTCGGGCAGATCGGAGGTGTTTTCCGTCCTGGTTTCGTGGGCGGTCTGCGGCCGTGAGAAAACTCAGACTCGTGCGTGATTATTTCCACTTTTACCTTCCTCACATTATTTTCTCCGTGTAGTCAGACGCAGTCAGAACACATCCCGCTTCCTGTCGCTGGATGTGTTTAACAGGATGAATGGCGTGTTTCCGTCCTCCATCATTCACCCAGAGGGAATGTTATAACCTGGTTAATGATGACAGGGGGATCTGAGATCAGTCAGCAGGTCCAGGATGGATGAGTTTGTTCTGGTTTCAGACCAACGATCTGACTCTGGCCTCTTATTAAATATCATGTGGTTTAACTGCCAGCGGGACCTCAGCTACAGTAATATCCTCTGTGTGCTTTCCCCTGCATGTGTATTATTTTCATTTATTTGTTTGATAACACAGTTTCGTAAAGATCTGACAACAGGGATTTCCCCTTCTATTGATTAGCCAAAAATAAACAACGGTTAAACGAAAAGGTTTTAGTTATTTCTGGTGATTGCCTCTGGTGCCCCCGAGAGGCCGCAACATTCACAGCATGATCTCACAGGAATACGTAAAATAACCACGACGTCTTAACATCAACACCACGAGGTGGTCCAGCCTAGTCGCACAACAGTTCGTGAAATAGTCACGAAATTGAATGTATTGATTTGTGTACATAGACATGAATTTCACATTTTTTTCATGATGTCAGCACGAAAAAAACTGATACTGTATGTAATCCACATAATCATGAACCAGGAAGTATAAAGAGCGGTGAACACCGTGTAGGGAGGAGGTCGGGGTGGATGGGTGGTTCTAAAAACACCAGACTTTCACCCGGGACCGATGTTGGTGCCCCGTGTGAGGCTAGAAGTCATCCTTGATTTATTTGGCACGTAACTTCTGTATGTAAGTTACAGCATTCTGGAGTTATTTCAACCCAAACCGCCATCTTTTCCTAAACCTAAATAAGTAGTTTTATTCTGAAAAGACTGATTCATAAGTACTGGGACGTCTGAACTGGGAGCTGTCACCAGTCCTCCAGGAACCTGGATTACACCCAGAACCTCTCAGAGTTTGAGTCTCAGCTGGAGTCTGACGTATGAAATGATATTTATAGTCTGTGGTCTGATGAGCTCAGATGAGTCTGTGATGAAGACGAGGATGAAGTGACTGCTGATGACTCAGGATTTGGCTCTTTGACTCTTAATAAACTCTCTGAGGAGCTGAAATCTGAATCATCTTTTTAATATTCTTCTCCTGGGGTTGTGTTGGATCATGACTTGCTGGTGGTCCCGGTGGTGGTGTTGGGTTTCCGGCCGCCAGCTGGAGGTCTTCCTGTCCGACACCAGGGGCTCCGATCCGGAGCCAGACCCAGAAACTGAGAGCTTTCACGCTGCAGGACTGACGGGGAAGGTAGTTTGACTTCTACTGGAGGAGAAGGAGTAAAGATGTCCCTAAAATCGTCCCGTAAACACTAAAGTCCCTCTCAGACGTGGTGTTACGTAACGGTGGAGTCGACCGTCCATCAGAGTGGCGCTGACGTCGTCTCAGCTGTCAGCTCGCTGTTGGAAATTGTCTTCTTCTTCTCGTCTGTTTGTGTTGGTTGCTTAGAGAGTTCTAGTGAACGTCATGAGACGATCTGCTCAACATCTCTACGAACTCACCAACAATCTGCTGAAAGTATCAGCAGTTTGATTACTCAGAAATAGTTCTTTCTTTGGTCTCTTGAGGGCAGAAAAACTCCACAACGACGTTGGCACTTTCTAACTTTCTCGCTAGATTTGGAAACTATTAAAACCTCTTTAGCAATTTTTTTGTGTTAGGTATATTCTCCCAACACAGTCTCACAGCAGTTTGTGAAATAGTCACGAAATTTCATCCACTTGACTCGTGTACATGGACACGAACTTTCCTTTTTTTCGTGACACTCAGTACGACTTTCAACAACGTATTTTCTGTGCGTTTTCCCACCCTAAAATGAAACAACTTAATTAGATTTAGGAAAAGATCGACTTCCTTAGGTTTAGCCAACAAAACTAGTTAGTTGGGTTTAGGAAAAAATCGCGGTTTGGGTTAAAATAACTCCAGAAGTGCTGTCACTGAGGTACAGAAGTTACGTGACAAATAAATCAACATTGACTTCTGGCCTCACACGGGGCACCAACAGCGGTCTCCTGGTGTTTTTAGACCAACCCATCCACCCCGACCTCCTCCCTACACGGCGGTCACCGCTCTTAATACTTCCTGGTTCATAACTACGTGGATTACATACAAATTGATTTCATTGGATATATATGAATTCCAATGCATTACTTTTAGTAGTAATAGCTACGAACGGTGGATGAGAACATCCGGAACAGACAAAAGAAAACAATATCTTACTGTTCCACATATCGAAAACATAAAAAGTTTAGAGACCGAAAGTACAGAGATAACATCAGCGTCATCATGAACATCCTTGTACTCTCATATTATTGTTTGTTTCTGCAAATATTTTCATTCAATAGTTAACACGAACACTTGAATGATCAACCATATAAACAAACTGCTCGTTCGTACGAAAAGGTGTATAAATTCCACGAGGTGTTTAGTGTGCAATAAGTACGCCTTCCTTGATTTCCATGTCATTTGTACGTCATGTAGAGACCCATGTTTGAGACCGTTGTTGACCGCTGTTTTGTTTTGTAAGTTACGTTAGAGATGACGTGTTTTCAGTAATTTCTGTTGCGTTGTTTTCGTACGTGTTTCACTTAGTTTACTTACTTATTTTAAGCCCAACCGTGACGTTTTCCCTTACCCTAACTAAGTGGTTTTCTTGCCTAAACATAACCGCGGACATTTGTCTACAATGACACATGAAAACACTGAATTGCATACTAATGACACGAGGAATGTCCAGATAATGTTGTGGTATTTATACACCTTCCCAAAAGCAAACTATTCATGTAATGCGATCACATGCAAAGTCAATGAAAAGACGCAAATAGATGCCAATTTGTGGCGGACAATGTAAATATCGCGAGTTTATATATATATATATATATATATATATATATATATACGTATATATACTATACTATATATACTGTATATATCAACTCAAACTCGAGCAAGAAATTCACATGACGCTGTGTGGTGAAAGCCTACACTGTCGTCCTGATGTAGTTGAAGTCGAACTCATGCGAGTAATTTGCTTCGAGTTTGGTGTGAACAAGACATTAAAATTATGTCGAATGATCTGTGATCAGCTCCTGTCTGCAGTGACCCCGTGGATGTACAGACAACTACCACTGGATCACTGAGAGACTAAAGAAAAAGTTAAAACATGAAGATTCTCAGGGGAGTTCATTATGTGTTTATTTATATATATGATCATGTCTTCATGTTTGGCCCTGCAGAGCCTCCATGAACAAACAAGTGTCTTCTAAATTGCTTTTTCAGTTTAAACTTTGTCATCACATCCTGTCTGTCTTCTTAAAGCAGGTAGAACAAGTCACTGATGTGTTTTATTTGCAAGATTTCCTTTGGTATATCATCTCTCAGTGATTACCTGGTGGTCTATCTGTGACTACATTCAGCTTCTGGTTTATCCTCAGTGATTACCTGGTGGTCTATCTGTGACTACATTCAGCTTCTTGTTCTGGTTTATTTTCTCTGAACTCAGCAGCTCTGTCTTTCTTCTCTTTGTGGAAAATGTCCTCCACAAATTAGCTATCCAAACATCGTTCCCAAAACGGACAAATTGAATAATTCGGCCCCAATTAGCAGAACAAACACACACTTCCACGCACGTTAATGGGATTAACGAGCTGCACTTAACCGTCTGTTGACGTTTCCGTCTTTAAACCAACATCCTGTCCTGTAGCGAGGCGGCGTTGATTACCTGCTAACGGCTCAGACACGCTAACGGAGCTAACGGAGCTAACGGAGAGAGGGACGCGTCCAGCTGAAGTCCGTCCAACAACAACCGGACGGCGTTTGAAGTGAGAGCAAGCGTCCGGCAGACCTGAACAACAACACACACGCTTCCAGGCCACCAAAGAAGAAGAAGAAGAAGAAGAAGAAGAAGAAGAAGAAGAGGCGGCTGGTCAGTCAGTCTGGAGCAGAGCAAACACAACCAGCTGATTCATTTACACTTTAGAGCTGAAAGGGAAATGACTTTATTTTACTTTGTTGAGTCTTAAATAAAAAAAGAGAGGAAAGACGTGAAAAAGGAGGCGTCCTGGGTGATCTGATCACTAGTGGACAGCTACAGGTGTGAATGCACTACACTCAGAGGTGGTCTGGACCGCTTTGAAGGACCGCCTACTCAACTGACATCCTCTGCGTGAGCGGAAGTACAGCATCATATTAAAGTGTGAAAACTGGCGTTGTAACAAGACGGCAAGACGGCTGAAAATTTGGAAAAACCCAGAGAGTTTTGAATGCGTCAAACTTCTGGAACACGCCAAGGAATAGACCCAGTCTGTCTTGTTTTGATTTATTCTTCTTTTAGGCTATATCCACACTAAAACCTTTTTGTTTTAAAATGCATAACTTTTGCTCCGTTTACGCCTAGCGTCCACACTACTCCGGCGTTTTCCAGCCCCTATCTTATTTTGACCGACCACTTGTATTTTTTGTAGTATATGTTTAATGTGATTTGGACACAGTGTATTTGGGCAGACTAATGGACTTATGGTGTATGAGATAAATTTAAGTTTGATTTATGTAAAACAGAAATGACCACTAACAGTAACATTTGTCCATTTGTACATGGTAAAGTTTATCAGCCTATTTTATCTGTAGTTTGTGATTTATCCTATAATTACTATTACTGTCAGTGTGTACTTTATTTATTATTATTTATTTTAATTATTTTTTTTTTATCTAAAATGATGATGCAGACGCCCACGCTCGCTTCTTGATTGGGTTTCATCAGTCATGACGTGTCCTTCCCTGATAGATCACGCCCCATCACGTGAAGAAAACAAACGCCATCAGCCTTGACCACCAGTGGTTAATTTCAACATGGATAAGGAGTTACAAGCGTTGCTGACCTTGTTATCTCTGCTAGCAGCTGTTGTGCAGTTAAATTCTGCATTTCGCCATTACTGTTCTTCCTTGATAGTATTTTCTGCAACTGAACAACAACTCTGAAAGTCAGCAAATATTTGGTACACGACTTGCAAAGATAACGTCACATTACATAGAAACATGGCAGACGAAACTTGCACGCTAAAGGCCTTGTGCATTATCGTGGTATTTATACGCCATACGTATTATATACATATTTGTTTCATGCGAACGGGCTGAGCGGCTGCAAAAGCTGCACAATCCTTTTGTGAATTCACCCCTCAGTCTTGTTTATGTTTATTTTATTTTTTGTAATTTAGGTGAACTGACCCTTTAATATTATAGAGGACAGTTATGAAATCGTTCATTCATTCAGTCTTTAACACAGTTGCAGTACCATGTTTTGGCCACCAGGTGTCACCGTTTTGATGTACTTTAACGCTTTGAAACTAACTTTTTAACGGTTTAGTTCTTCAGTTTTGCTTTGTTTCCTGCCTCCCTGCACCATAAAATAATTCAGCTTTCATAGCAGGCTGTGTGTGTGTTTCCATGTGTTTCTGAAGCGGGTCTGTAGCGGGTCAGCTGATCCTCTGTAGAAGCTGTTAAGGGTTTGTTGATCTATGTGATTACATGTCGTCTTGGCTCCGGCAGGTCCGAAGATTCGTGGGAGGTTCTGAGAAACATTAATTCGAGGGAAAGTGTTTGGCTGGTGTGGACGGAGCTTTTAGCACATTCCTGTGCAGCAGAACGTAGACGTGGTCTGGGTTCAGTCCTGGTTCGGCCCGGCTCAGCTCTCCTCCTGCTGCTGCAGAAAACTGGGCAAACTTAATGCCAGTCAATCAAACGGCGAGTCTGAGTCAGCAGGTTGCGATTCGGCCCTGCTGCCGATAACTGAGCTGCTTTTACTCTTCACACTGAAGAGAGGACACAGTGCTATGAATTGGGCCGATTCAGAAGATCCTGACTCTGGTTCTGACTCTGGTCCTGACTCTGGTCCTGGGGGTTGGACCTGACCACAGTCTGGTCTCAGGCTCTGCCAGGTTTACTGTTCTGTGGTCTGGGTCTGGGTCTGAAGGCTTCGAGTGGCGAAGCCTCAAACCTCAGAATCCACAGGACATAAAGCTGTTAGTGTCGGGGATTCAGGGAGCCGCTGGCAGCTAGAGGCGAGGACGGACCTGACACCAGGACGGACCCGACACCAGGCCGGGCTCAACATGGTGGTGGAGGTGGTGGTGGTGATATCCGCTGTCAGACCGATAGCCAATGGGTTCAGAGACAAACTCAAAACGTTCCTGTTCTCCCAGAGTGATAGTTAATTACTGTGTCTCTGTGTGTGTGTGTGTGTGTGTGTGTGTGTGTGTGTGTTCTCGTACATCTATCTTTGTGAGGACCATTGTGAGCTTCAGACCTTCAGAGTGAGGACGTCTTTGGAAAGTTAGGACATCCTTGGCTGGTCATCACTTTGGGACAGACCTTCAAAGGCCTGTTTGTTCAGACTTGGTTTTAAGGTTCAGGATAGAATTAGGTTTAGGTTAGGGTTAGGGTTAGGTTCTGGCATTCATGCACATGCCAGTGAAACAGGAAGCAGATTTGTCTACCCGGCGAATGGTTGCTTAGTTACAGAAAATACAACAGAGCATTTATGCTTTATTCATTTACAGTTTCTTTGTGACCTTCACAATAGTTGTGCAGAACAAAATAAGCAGATAACTAAAGGAAAGACCTCTGTTATATGTCCATCCATCACCCTCCTCAAAGCCACAAACCGCCTTCAAATGTCCGCTCCGTATGGCTGCTAACACCGCTGGACACACCGCTTGCAAATCGCTCGAATAATAGCTTGCGTCCTGCACATGTAGACAGTAGTATCATTATAAAATGCTGAATTTAACTGCACAACAGCTGCTTCCAGAGACAACAAGGTCAGCAACGCTTGTTACTCGTTATCCTTGTTGAAATTAACCGCTGCTGGTCGAGGCTGATGTTTGTTTTCTTTTGGAAAAGGTTCACGTGATGACGAAACACATGGGCGTCTGAGTCATCATTTTCAAAGATCTCCATTTCTGTCCGTCCCAGACTGAAATGCAACCCGAGTTTTAAAACTAAAACTGGGTCAGCAGCGTTTTCAAACGGCTCCGTTTTAGGGGGGAGTAGTGCGGACGCCAGGCGGAAATGTAGCAAAAGTTATGCTTTTTTAAAACAAAAACGTTTCAGTGTGGACGTAGCCATAGTTGTGATGGTTAGGGTAAGGGTCTATGCTACTTCTATTCTTATGTTTATGCCTATATATTTATATTTAGTCTAAAACACATTGAGTTTACGTGTAATGTAATAAAACTGCCATTATTTCTGCGCCAATCTTTTATCAAACATCCTCAAACACTTTTTTTCTGGGGACGCACTTTTTTAAAAACGACAAACTGTCGCGACACAATTCACAACAGGTCTTAAAATCATGAGAAGAGCAAATTTGTGCATAAATGAACGTTCCTGACCAGTTTTACCACCATTTCCACATCAACTCTTATTATCTTAAACAGGTAAACAGGAATATTCAGACTCCCTTTTGTGGCTCAAAGGTGAACTGCAGATATAAATGTTAATGATGTTAATGCTAATTGATTTGGCAACGCTGATAAAATGTCTTTAGGAATGACTTCTTTAACTGAAGTGTTGTTTTCTGTGTAGCTTTGTGTACTTCTAGTGTACTACTTCATGACTCAGGGAACTCTACAGTATTTCTAACAGCCAGTTATATTTATATTTAACGGCCTCTCTGACTTGCTGGCGATCCGGCGCTCACAATGAGCCCCACTGGGAAGCACTAACTTTAACTTAGTGTGGAGTCACAGCGTCTCAACGTACTTCAATAAAAAGCAGCCGCGTGCAGACTGAGCTTCTTTGTGTGGAGCTGATTTCTGAAGCTGTAACCTGTTTCCTGTCAGAAGTGCTCTTTAAAGAGCGGCTCACTAAAGAATGGAAAAAGCTGCAGCTAAGCGAGCGCTAATAGTTGGATCCGGCTCGTAAACATGCGGCTGTATATTAGAATTTAATTAACCGTCAGAATCACCGTTTTTTCTGCTGTTTGCGTTGGAGCGAGCTGCACATAGCGAGCAGTGAAGTCAGCGGCGACTGCACGTATCCGTAATGATTTTACATGTTTATGACGGTGACTCACTGAAAAGAATGTTTTCCATCACTGAGTGAGGTCTTTTCTGCAGAACACCCACTGCTCCGTCTCCTCCAGCACTCCCAGTTCACTCCCAGTACCTCCACCAGTTCACTCCCAGTACCTCCACCAGCACACCCAGTACCTCCACCAGCGCTCCAAGTTCACTCCTAGTACCTCCACCAGCAGTCCCAGTTAACTCCCAGTACCTCCACCAACACTCCCAGTTCACTCCTAGTAGCTCCACCAGCACGCCGCCTCACACCGTTATTATAATGAGCTTCCACTTTCTAACTCTGCAGGTGTAAAAACATGTTTATGAGTCCAGCTCATAACTTTATTTCTATATAAACCAGCTTTAACACTAAAACCTGCCTTTAAATGATGATTATTTTAATCATTAAGGTCCATAAAACATCAGGAGATGGAAACATGATGTTTCACCAAAACCCAAAGAGATTTCTTTTATTTTTCACGTTCAGACAAAAAGCAGCAAATTATCACATTTAAAAAGATGAAACCATCAAATATTTGTTTTGCTTGAAAAATGACTTTGAATCGATTATCAAGAAGTTGCAGATTTATTTCGCTACTTTATATAAAATGTATTTAAAAAAATGAAGGGATGTGATTTGGATTAGATGTTTGGTGTGTTTACGGGAGTAAATTAAGGATTAATTAACAGTATTTTAAAGGATTGTTGGTTCATTGTGACTACAGATAGGCAAAACTTAAAAACTTGTAAGAAACCATCAAATATTTGGAATTCTTTTGTTTGAAAAATATTTAAAATTATGAAATGATCATCAAATTAGTTGCAGATTAAATTTTATGTTGATTCATTAATCAATTATTTGACTTTAACCAGAAAATGTCACCTCTTTAACTGCTGGGGTAACCGCACCTTTTATATTCCTTAAATAATAATATTAATTATTATTATTATTTACATTCTTTGCATTTTAAGAAATGATATAGTTACAGAACATACAAATAAATACAAATAAAATACAAATAAGATCAAATAAAATAAAACTTAACCACACAGAGGAGAAAAAAAAAATTCTTAAATGAATAGAGAGATAAAGTGACGTCTGCTGACGTCTGGTGACGTCTGCTGACCTCATCGACCTCGTTGATTTAGCTTCAGATGTTTGGTGTGTTTCCAGGAGCAAATAAAGAGTTCTTTAAGGGTATTTTAAGGGATTATTGTTTCATAGTGAATAAAGATAAACATAAAAACGTGCACTTAAAACACAAATGTATTTCTTTATTGAGCAGCCAGTCACATTTTAGAAAAAGAAACCATCAAATATTTGGCATTTTTTTAGCTTGAAAATGACTTTAAAATGATGAATTGATTATTAAATTAGTTGCAGATTATTTTCTGTTGATTATTTGACTTTAACCACAAAAGATCACCTCTTTAACTGCTGGTGTGACCGCACCTTTTATTATTTGATTTGATTTGATTATTTCTTAAACTATGGAAAAAGATTGGAGAGACGTGTTAAATGTTTTTAAATGTTTCATGTGTGGTGGAAACCAGGTATGAATGTGTTGATCTTTTTACATGTTAAAGGTTTAAATATTGTGAGGATGATGAATGATCAGTAATCAGAGTCCAGCTGAGGCTGATGATGAACTGACTCCTCTCACCTGAGTGAACTCCGTTTTCTTCATCAGCTGCTTCACCTTCATGTGTTGGACAACAGCGTCATC
>CAKAOH010001442.1:0-11653 GCA_916701665.1 Sebastiscus tertius | reverse complement strand
CCCATTAATTATCTTGTGACACGTCTGCTGGGTCCCGACCCACAGGTTGTGAACCTCTGGTACATAGAGGACAGAATATCTCACTTGGTAATATAATAAAGTTGTTGAGAAAATAGATGTGTTAAGTTACTCTAACATTTTTTTCTTCTTCTCTCCTGCCTCTTTCTCTCCGTCTGTCTCTCCCTGCAGAATTCTATACGACACAACCTGTCCTTGAACAAGTGTTTTCTCAAAGTGCCTCGCTCCAAAGATGACCCTGGAAAAGTAAGTATTTCCTGAACAATGCGACGTGACTGAAAAGGCTCAGCTTGAATTATGCCGCGACGCCACAATGAAAATGCAAGCCCTATTTCAGCGAGCTTACAAATAACGGCCGCGGCGATTACTTTTCACGTGTTCGGTCGCCCTTGTGCCGTTGCAACGTGTGCACTCTCACTTGTGCACCCGAAGACTGCACTCACCTGTTCTGATTCTTCGTCACACACAAACACACACACACACACACACACACACACACACACACACAGAGAGAGTGTCTGAACTTAAAAGCAATTTGTAGCTCCATAACCGTCTGAATGCCTAATGCTGCTTTCTCTGTTTTCTGCAGCTCTTCCGATATTGATTCTGCCAAGTAATAATGTGGTACAGAGAGTAATGAATAATAAGTATATGTAGGTACACTCCTTCAGATGCGAGGCTGTTCACGCATCTGTTATGCTTTATTAGGCCCCGTTTCACTCCCTCTCCGTCTCTCTCACACACACACACACATACACAATCAGAGGAAGCATTGATATGTTTCACCACTGCGACTGCTCTGCGGTTAGGAAGCGGGAGTTTGCTACGGCCACTTCAGTAGCTCCCCCCCGGTTTGAAAACAACAATTTGTCAACTCCTTGTTTGTGCTGAATCGAAGGAATTGCTCCGACGGAGGAAGTATATAATTACAGTTGATCACTGAAGCTTGCCCCCTTACAAGATATTTTTTTAATAACAAAAAAAAGCTCAAAACATCTGCGTCTCAGCTCATCACATCACGGGGTTAATGTGAGAAGCAATCCACCACTTTTACAAAAACTGACAAGCCCAAACTTTTCATAGAGCGTTCATTTTGTTTGGGTGGGGGTAGGGGGGGAGGCGGGGGAGTGGAGGAGGGAGTTTCTCCAGGCTGCAGGGATTTTGGAGCCATTGAAAAATGAATTAGGGGGAAGAAGGTTTAAATAATTCAAACAGAATCCTTGGGCTTGAGTGGAGGCCTATAGTCTGCAAAGACACAAAGAGAGAGCGGCTCTCCCCCCTGATTAGCCTGACTTGGACCTGACCAGCACCTTAATTCACAGCGTGGATCGAAAGTGGTCGATACCTCGGCGTGGCGGGGCGAGGGTGGGTTGAATGTTGAAGTTGAATGTTTGAAGCCATAGAGAGAGGGGAGAAGCTAAATCATGCATGTGCTAACGTTAATTGGCTGTGTACTGTTCACTGATGTGGGACTGAGAGACAGGGGGAGGAGAAGAGGCGAGGATGGGGGAGGGCAGGCGGGGGAGAGGAGGCTGGATGTTCACAGATGAGCAGTGTGTGTGTGTGTGTGTGTGTGTGTGTGTGTGTGTGTGTGTGTGTGTGTGTGTGTGTGTGTGTGTGTGTGTGTGGCCTAGATGAACCTCCTGAATTCTGTCTGCAGCTCTGGACCTCCCTGAGAGGAGGGAGGAAGGAAAAATGAAAAGGAGGGTGGGGGGGTGTAAAAGAAAAAGCCAGACCAGGAGGAAATCAAGGACCTAAAAGCAACTGATTTCCTCCTCTCTCTCATTGATTGTCTTTATTTTGGAGTCTGCTGTGTCTGCTGTGGATTTTCTGGGGAAACGAAGCAGGAGCACGAAACCTCAGGAAGACTAAACCCAGAGCAAACTGATTGGACAGAGTAGTGGAGGAATAACAACAGATATATGTTAGTTCTATCAGACACGAGGGGAGATACATCTACTGCACTTTCCCTTCTCCCATTGGAGAATTTATATTGTTGGGTAGTAATAAAGCAAATTAATTACTTGATTGTTAGGACGCGTTAAAGCTGCAGGAGGTGAGATCGGAGCAAACATGATTAAAAAAGGTTATTTTTATAAAACGGTTGCTATATCGTGACAATAGTACATGAAACAGGTAACCTGAACAAATCATGTTCCTCTGTGTCCTCCGGTGCTCCTAACGGCATCTGCAAGATTTCACAGACCGGAGGAAAACAAGCAGTAAGAGCTGATCTGAGGTCTGCTGTCCAGCTGCCGTCTATGAGAGCCGGCTGTCAATCACTCTGAACTCCGACCAAACGGTCAAACTAGGCAGCGCTGATCAAATATGAATCAATATTCTGTTACGTTTATGCCTATTTCTCTCCTCAGATGTTTTCAGAATCATCTTGTAGTGAAGGTTTAGCTGGAAAATGAGAAAGTTTGTGACGCCACCGCCAAAATGAAGGAAATCTAATGAAGGAACACCAAGCACAGCTCAGCCAATAGGAACGCTCTCTCTCTCTGAAATGACCTGTGATTGGTCAAAGTCTCCCGTCACGGACTAGATGCTTAAAGCCTGAAAACAGAGCCATGAGGAGGAGCAGAAGTCTAGTTATCTCTCAGAACACTTGAATTACAATATGCTGAAAGGTTATTATGGGATGTCTGCCCAATGATGCCAAAAACTTTCTGCCTACTGCAGCTTTAAGCTAGTATGACATGGTTGGTACCGATGGATTCTTTAGGTTTTCTAGTTTTAATACGATACCAGTATCTTCACTCTAGTTTTAAAACTGAGCCCGTTACAACCTCCAAAAGATCGAATGTGTTAATAAGTGGCGTTAAAACAATTTTGCGTTAGAGCTTCAGTAGGCAGTACATACTTTGGGCATCATTGGGCAAAAAATCCTTCGTAACCTTAGTGTTCTGAGAGAAAACTAGACTTCTGCTCCTCCTCATGGCTCTGTTTTCTGGATTTAAAACATCTAGAAGACCGGTCTCATGCACTACTGTCAGGATATAGTGACCGTTTTATAATTTGTTTTAATCATATTTGCTCCATTTCTATCCACAAGGTTAAATAACGCTCCAAACTTACGCACATTTGCATAAAGCAGCATATTTGTCCACTCCCATGTTGATAAGAGTATTAAATACTTGACAAATCTCCCTTTAAGGTACATTTTGAACAGATAAAAAATAAGTGATTAATCGAGATTAAATATTTGAATCGATTGACAGCCCCATTAATTGTTCATAACACCCTTTAACACGCGGAAATAAATGAATCCTTATGATGAGGACATTTATGATTGATACACAGGGTATATATTTTGTAAGTATTTCACAGGTAACACCAGTAAAAACTGAATTCAGTACTTTTACTCCATTTTCCCCCTGTGGTGTTGCTATTTTAGTGTAAAGTGATTATTTGAGGACCTCTCCACCACTCACTCCTTATTAAGGAAAGAGTGTATCTAAACCAACGGAGCACTCAGAAGCGGTGGAGAAATACACAAACACTTAGACAAGTCTTAACTCTTTGCTTTGTTGGGGTTCCTCTCCAGGGTTCCTACTGGGCCATAGACACCAACCCTAAAGAAGACGCGGTACCCAGCAGGCCAAAGAAGAGGCCGCGCTCTGGAGAAAGGGTAAGTACTTTAACAACGCCTTAAAACAATCCTCCTATTAACACGAGAGCTGGTTGTTTTAAAAACCTTTATACTGTGGCGGTTCACTGCTCAGTTGGTATTCTCTTGGTAAGATCTCTACAGACGTCTGATTCCTTCACACTAGTTCAAGTTCACTGATCACAGTGGCAAATGATGGAGACAAAGAAAAAGCTTCTCTGGTTTTTCAATGCTGTAATGATGCCAGTTGCATAAAAATAGACTTTGTCTTAAAGGGACTGTTTGTAACTTCTTACACGTATAAATCACCCGGGTCGGTGTCCCATGCGTGCTCGCGTGTGGCTACGCTGTTCCGACAAGACTCCAACACAAACTACACGGAAGCACCAAAACTGCAAAGTTCTATCTAGTGAAGCCCGTCCTGCAAAACAGTGTTGGCCGCGGTCGGAGGACGCGGGGGAGACCGTAGCTTTGGTCTCCAGGACCGGAGTCTCTGCTGTACTCTGCTCCTCTGCCTGCCTTCACTCAGCTCGTTCCACTCTCATGTGCATGCTGCTCACTCCACACTGCAGAAGACTTCGTAGCTCTGAGAATATCTAGTGAATGTTCAGTGGACGTTTGTGCAGAAATAACTGCTGCAGCTCCTCCAGACCAACAGAGGTTTCCCGTGTCTTGTGAAGTGACGAGGCTCCGCAGAGAGAAACGTTATCGTCTCCGACCGGGTGCCGGTGTCTCCCTCCCACTGTGGTCGGGAGATTGAAGCAGGAAAAGCCAACACTAGGATCAGCAGTGATTCACGGAGAGACCTTGGTCTGGTCAGCTAACATTACTGCCAAGCAGCTGAAATATAGAGTGATATTGTGCTTTTAGCTGACGTGTGTCTCCTCACTGTGTTGAGTGATGCTCGTTCATGTCTATGTAGAGCGAGCGCGAGCAACAGGACGCTGACTTTCGTTGACTTAACGGCCACAGGTGTCGCTGTTAACAAGCATTTCTGATTCTTACAAACAGTCCTTTAAGTACAACTTTTAGTCAGACTTGTTAGAGACACTTAAATGTACCTGTTGCATAAAGCTTCTCTGAGTGACGAATGTAAGACTGACTTGGATAGCCTGTCGCGCAATGCATTATGGGTGAAATACGACACATCACAGAAGAGAGAAAATGGCAGATGCAACAGAAACACCACAGTAAGAATGGGAGGAAATAACAGAAAAGGTAAACGGCATAAATCCAACAGGTGTTAAAGAACAGTTAAAGATGTTCAGAAACAATTCAAGAAAATGGGACAAGAATCAAAAAAAGTTGTGGATAAACAGTTGAAATAGTTATTTAGCTATAAGTAATGGATAAACTGTTGAAATGATTAGCTATAACTGACAATTGTTGCCATAGCAACAAAGCTCTCGCCTCAGGCTACGCCAGGAGGAGAGGTGTTTAACTTTACTACCTCAAATTAAGTCAGTCTTCATATTTATCTAACCTGACAATCTAAGACCTGTCTAAGGCCGAGACTAGTCTTAAACTAAGTTCATGCATCTGGCCCCAGCAGGCAGACAAGGTGCATTTAAAGCGTAAAAACCTAAGAGTCTGCACAGCCAAGTTAGCGTCTCTCTGTGACATGATGGTAGTTTCTTGACCAGAGGCAGATGGTGCACCTGCGTCACGGTTGAAAAGGGATCTGGGATTATGTGCTATAGATCAGTGATGCCGAGTGAGGTAGAGTCAGGCGTCAGGCGGAAGAGCGGTCGTCCACTAATCAGAAGGTCGGTGGTTTAATGTCATATCTACAGGTTGGCTCTTTGTACGGCAGCCTCTTCCATCCATGTGTGAATGTGTGTGTGAATGCTGGCTGGTGTTGTAAAGCACTTTGAGTGGTCACTAAGACGAGAAAAGCACTATATAAATGCTGTCCATTTATCTGCCTCACTGCGGTACACATAAATGTCTCTCTTTTGAAGGATCTTCATTCGTCTTAATTGCCAGAAAAATATTTGGTCGGACTGTGAATGGGATTGTGTAATTATTACTCTGTAAAGCCACAGAAGTAGCAAAGACCTCAATTACACCGTGTACCTTTTTTTCCTCCGCTGGGTTGAACAGGCAGGGTTATCCTTGACACCAGATTTCCTTTGTGCCATTTGATTGATATTGACCCGCTTATTACTGTTACCTCCCCGCATGGAGAAAGATAGGAAAACGTGCTGATAGAAATACCCAGCAGCACATGTGCCACTTTCTATGGACCACGTGCCGCGAGAGAACCAGAGCCTATAGTCTCAACTAAACAAGGTCATGATCATGTGTTGTATTTACACGCCGATGATATGAATATATGTAGCCCTGCGTCAACCCGGCAGAACGCGGCTTCTATCGGAAACCTGAGGATCTGAATACAAAGCTCCGTGATGCATTGTGGGGCTTTATATCACCTCTGTCTGCTCACACCTGTGTTGTTGTTGTTCAGTATCTCCAAACCAGATTCATTACGTTATTTTATAAACATTCAACAGTTAAAATCCTCTTCTGGCCTTCACCTCAGCTCAACTTGAATGAACCAATAGCTGCGCTCTGTGCCTGACGAGGGTATACATGTTATGTATCTTGATTACAACAAGCAATATTAGAGATATTGCTAAGAAGTGAAAGTCAATTATACGTTCCATTGCAACGCCAGCGTCCAGCAGCAGACCTACGCCTCCGCGACTGTGGACTGAAAGCGATTTCCGGACGACAGTAAAACGTCCGCCTACAAAGTGCCGTACAAAAGTGAAACTAAATGATTTCTATTCTTTTGTCATAATTTTAATGTCTCTACCGAAATGGCCTGTGTTGAACTATAACTAATATTATAACTATGCATACTATTATAACTATTGACTTTTTTGTCCGGCCGCTTCGGTTTGTGAGACTCAAACTCTGAATTAATTTAAAATACATATATTACGCCGAGCAAAGTGAAATCTTATACTTACAATTAAATTGAAGCGTTATTGACGTCAACGTCTGTTATGAACGTTGTCGTCTCTACCGCATTTCATTCTGGGATATTTATGCCGCCGTAGTTTCCAGCGTTGCATACTGTAATATTTCACTGGAAATAGTATGCAATTTGTGTTCTGTTGATTTCATACTGAAGGTTTCGGACATACTAAAATATCTCACATACTGTTTTAGCGTACCAAATAACATGTTAGTAAGGAATTTCGGACGCCACCAATATTTTACTCATTTTGCCCGTCTGTTTTATAAAAATGCTCTGAATCCAGGTGAAGAAATTAAATTATTTTAAGTCTAATTTTGATGCAAAGATTTGTTAATTAGCAGGAATGCAGTATAACACAACGGTAAAATGAAAGCGGTGCTCTGTTGATTTAATTTTGGGTAAAAGAACAATTTTATTTTGCTTCTAGGAGACGTACAGTGAATAAGGATAAGCCTTATTTTGATGCAAAGAAGTGAAAAGCATCGCTCTGTTTATTTAAAAGTGAAAATAATATTTTATCCATAAAATCAATGAACAATCGTGATAAATAATTAGGATCTCAATATTGATCAAAAATAATCTTGATTATCATTTTGTCTGTAATCGTGCAGCCCTTTCCAGATGTGAGCTTAACTCCAGGTTGCAGGTATCATCCTGTTTTTATTGCATACTGTAGATGTTTGCATCTAGCAGCTGACCCACTGAGGTTTCTCTGAATGTACATCTAACCGTGTTTGTTTGTTGCATTAAAAACCTGCAGAGTCTTTCATCATGGTGCAGCACAGCTGGTCATCTCCCTTCATTTCTCATCTCGTGTCTCTCCATAAATGTTTGTGTGTCTTGATCATTATCTTTCCGTCGTGCGTCTGTTTTGTCTGCCACTCTCTCCTCTTCTCTGCCTGTACATATCGCTGCTTTAGCCCTCTCCTCTCCAGGGAACTCAGGCAGGCGTGGAGCAGCAAAGTGCACAATCACAGTTGCTCATTGGAGGAAGAATTGAGGTAAAAGAGAGGGAAAGAAGGAGGATGGACAGGGGGGGATAAAAAATAAAAAGGGGTGGCAATTGAAAGAAAGGATGCAGAAAAAAAAGACATCAAGGTAGAGCGAGCAGAGAGGGAAAACCAAGCTGCAAGGAAAGGAGGGGAAAAGTAAGAGGAGTAAGACGGAGAGGAGGGAGGAGGGAGGGAGGAGGGAGGGAGGAGGGAGAGTATTCTAGGCTTGTGTTCCAGTTAATTACCACAGAAGGCCCCGGGGCTGCCGTTAGACATATTTTCTTCACCAATTTTTTTTTTATTACAAACATTAATTAATTCAGAGCCTTGTCATCTCGTCTTACATGGATGGGCCCTTCGACCCCTTTTTCTTACGCCTCACTTGCACTGCTGGCAGACACACTGTGGGCTGTCACATGGGCTAAGGAGAAACAGGGAGGTTTTAAGTGCTAAGATTTATAGCGGTGTTACCGTCTAAGAGAGAGAGAAAAAAAAAAAGGTGGGCTAAATATGTCGTAGTGTTTTCATTGGGGGGGTTTAGTTGCACCTAGGCTACACACTCAAAGTCTTTAACGTCTCCTGATGACAGCGGCTGTGCAAATGAAAAGATTTGAAGTTGGCAGCGAGGCTAAACGTCAGCTGCATAAATGCATTGTATAAATGTGTAGACAGGCAGTGTACACTTAGTTTAGTCGCTGCGTCTCCGGTGCCCCTTCCGCATAATCACTCGCTTTCATTTCCTGTGTGCCTCTCCGTCTGTCTGCCCGTCTTGTCTGTCCGTCACCACTCAATTATCTCTCTTCCCATTCTTCCTCTCCTCTCCCCTTATTCCACAAAACCTTCCTCTCGTCACCTCTCCGTTGTCTTCTTTTTAAGTGCCTCCACCGGGGAACCGACAACCCGTTTCACTGGGAGTTTATCATAAATTAAAGATTGCATTGTTACCAACCAATCCTCTTACTGTAAGCAGTTTGGGAAGGCAGGCGAGCCGTCTTGAACCCTGAAAGGAGTCAGACAAGGAAAAAAAAATATTGTCCTCGTTTTTATTTTATTTATTTTTTTTACCACTTTGCGGAGCGTCAATTTAGCCCCTCATCGATCTCTGAATAGTTCCTCATATCCCCCCACACCCAGTTAACCCTACTTTAGCTCTCTGTGAGGACGGCAGAGAAACGAACTGCAGCTGAATACATTTGAGATGCTTGAATAATGCATGAGGACGGGTTGATTTATCTTATCAAGTGCAAGTGATGTATCAACTTTCAGGCTGTTTTTTTAAGTGTCCGGCAATTTAAAATGAAGACTGGTTTCGCGTAGTCGGAGCCTGCAGGCACGGCGGTGGTTTTTTAGGAGGCTCGGTACAGAATCATGAACGTGCAGCGTTCAGAAAGTTCATCACATTTCATTTCCTTCCTGCAGTTTTACTGACACTCAACTCTGCATATTTTCAATCAGTGGAGAGCTGATTTGAAATACGTCTGCATATTAATTAATACGCAAGAAAAAAACTGGCTCCATATGAGTATAAAGAACTTACTGAAAGAAAATACTGCGTACTCTACGCTTTTCTACTTTGACATGTCAAAATGTTCTCTTAGGCGTCTCCGTCCTCTGTCCTCTGCTTTCAGGCATCGACTCCTTACAGCCTGGAGTCCGAGTCTCTGAGGATGGACTGCATCATGTCGGGAGGGGCGTCCCCCACTCTGGCCATCAATGCTGTAACCAACAAGGTACGACACCACATTTGGTTTCTTCACCAGCGTCTGATTCACAAGTGCAGGCATAACAGATTTATTCCACCAGACACGTATCTCAGAGTGCGATGCACCGTTGTTTCCTCTACATCGTCGACCCTATCTTTAAGTCACGAAGTAGATCTTGTTATTCAGCGCTGTGGAGAAACGTGACCGTTGGTTCACCATTTCCAGTTCACCAGTCCCTGTGTTGGAAAGATAAATCACTATGGTTTTACGGTTTGTTGTCACAGTTGATTCAGAGAAGTAGTAATAATTTAGTCACTCATATACTCATAAGGGCTCGGTACAGAGTTTATAGATGACCGTGAGTCTGAGTCAAGTCTTTCATTAATGTCCAACATCGCAGCGTCTGCATGCTCCTTCAGTTGTGTTTGAGCCATGACTGATTAACTAACTACCATGAAGTATGAGATGCTGATAATGTTCTCTGATCCACTATTATTACACACTGAACTTTTAAACAGTTGATAAAGAAGCTGAGAAAGATGCTACTCAGTGGCCGTTCAAGTCTGATGAATATTCATTTCCTAATGATGTGTAATGATGATTTTTTTAACAAATGAATTAGTCAAGAAGATGTAGTCATTTGTACTCGCAGCTGAGAAGAAGAATGTGTTGAAGTTTGTTAATTAAAGGGCCACGTCGCAGGTTTGCTGTGTCATCGCGGTGTGGGCAGTGTGTGGTTGAGAATCAGCAACGTTTCCCTTTTTATACCAACTGGTAGTCGACTGAAAGCTGCAGCAGAAGGAGCCTCTGTTTTTCTCTTTCACCATCAGTGGCTGTTTTTACAGGTCCTCACTTTCACACACAGTCTTATGCAATCACACACACACACACACACTAACACACACACACACGCTGACTTAAAAAAGCTGAACTGGGTGTGACGTCTGTATGAGGGTCAGAGATCAAGCGGCAACTGGGACCTCTGACGGCTGTCTGGTCTGCCACACATACACACACACACACACACACACACACACAGAATGATGATGTGTGGTACGTGACCTCTCCGTCTGACCCCGACCAAAGAGAAAATTTGTCCCGCAGGCAGCAGCAGCAGCAGCAGCAGCAGCTCACATCGCTCTCGACTGTTTGGTCTGGACGTGACGTTAAGGTCTAGACTTGACAGCTTATTCCAGTTTTCCATTCTGCTCTTTCACACGTCTTGACTCATACTTCCCAGAATTTGTCAATATGAAACACTTTTATCACAGCTTTTTATCACCATTATATAGCTAAGTATTCACTTACTGCAATTTTTAATTTCCAATTAATTATCATTTATCCACTTAATCACTTGCTGGTCCCTGATGTTTTTTTTAATGTGAGAACTTGCTGCTGTTTGTTTACTTCAAGGGTTGTCAGACAAAATAGGAAAATATCTCTTTGGGTTTTGGGAACTTGTTTTAGGTATTTCTCATTAATTTTGACATTTAGTTGATTTAACATTAGATAGATAATAGATTGATATAATCAGTATAGCTGCAACTAACGATTACTTTCATCGTTGATTAATCTGTTGATTGATCGTCTCGATTAATCGATTAGTTGTTTGGTTTATAAAATGGAAAAAACCCGAGACAACGTCCTCAAATGTCTTGTTTTGTCCACAACTCATAGATATTCAGTTTCCTGTCATAGAGGAGTAAAGAAACCAGAAAAATGTAACATTTAAGAAGCTGGAATCAGAGAATTCAGACTTTTTCTTTCTTAAAAAAATAAACCAAATAATCGATTATCACAATAGTAGGTTATTTTAATTTAATAGTTGACAACTAATCGATTAATAGATAAATAATTGCAGCTATAATAATCAGAAGATAATCTAAATAGAACTAGCGGCAATGAAGGATGGCTGTTGCGTCGCCTCACGTCGCTTTTGTTTTGCACTCGAACACGCCGCAAAGACTCCAGCCGACGGCCGATTACCACGTACGTTCTGCGCCAGCGTGAGATGGAATAACTCTCCACACCAGCAGGCGGCGGTAGTCTGTATTCATCATTCGAAAAGGGAAACAGGAAGACCGAGGACGGAGGACATACAAGCCGTTGTTCTGATACGTACATGAAACGAAGCAGCGTCTACTAGTAACTACTTCACAGACACAGAGCGGAGAGAGGACCTCAACTCAACAACGCTACCTCATGACCAGTAACCGTGGCGGTGCTACTGCAGGGCTGAGTTCTCTCTTCCATTCTCCAGGAAACGTGCGGCGGCGACGCGCTTTGAGTTCAGGCTGGTGCACGCCAAGGGTAGAGTACGAGCAGGGAGGCAGGGAGGCAT
>CAKAOH010001441.1:13587-32343 GCA_916701665.1 Sebastiscus tertius | reverse complement strand
GTCCGCCCTCCTGCCCGTCTCCCCCTCCTCCCCCACCCCCTCCACCGCTCTCTGCCACCGGTACCAGTTTTCCCAGTGCTGCCGGAACACCACAGGTGAGTCATGATGGCATCTTCACCAAATTAGGCTAAAGTTGCTTTGCCTGTCTGCATGTTACCTCTTTTGGCTGCATGTAACTGCATTTCAGTATAATTTGATCATCAGTGAGGACACTGGAGGACATTGTTGTGGGACCATAGTGAGTTCGTGGAGTGTTGGCAGGAAATACTGTCTTTTGAGATTTTCCCACAAATTATATTACCATTAGTCTGGGGTAAATTGGCCAGTTTCATGCGTCTAACAGGATTATTGCCCATTCATGCAACTGAACTAGTCTTTAGACATGCCACGAAAGGTTTATAGCAGAGATGTTTATTGTAGGACTGCATCAATTGCAGCTATTTGGTCCGGCTATAAAGCCATCAATTAGACATTATTAGCCACTGATAAAAAGTACAACAATTTAAAAATTGCTAGGAAAGGATGAAAATAGGAGTTAACCTATTGTTTAGATCAGAAAAGAGTTTATACTAGACATTCCTCTGCAAACAAGTAAATGAATCGAAAATTAAATAATTGAACAGTTGGTGTTCTCTTTCATCCAACCAGGGAAATCAAATTCAAACATTATTCATTTATTCATCATCATCATTAATCACTTTGTTAAGTTTGTTTGTTTGTAATTCATTCTTCTTCATCCAGTAACTTTTCCAAGTAACTGCTCAAGCACAATTCTGCATTTTGGAATAGATAAAAGACCCAAACAGTCTCAGTCAAACGAGGATAACCTGCAGTTTGTAACATTTTCTCATCGTCATCCACCCTTTTTACTCTTGGCTCGTCCTGGCCTCATCCTCCTTTGCGTCATTGTGATCGCTGTATTTGTGAAAAATAAATGTACTTTTTGTGACTGTCTCCTTCTGTCGTCCTCTGTCAGAGACTGGTGGAGAAGCAGACGAGCTTCGATCAACAGCTCGACTCTCTAACTGACCTGCTGTCTGAGATGGAGACCAGGGGACCTTTCAACCCCAAGGTACAAAGCATGGAGGGATGGAGAATACACTATAACAAACATAAGACTTTAGGACACTGTTAGAACGATGAGCTGAAGGATAGATGAGGGGGGAAATGTCAGCAGGCTTTGAGTCAGACAGAGAGAGGAAAAGACAAAAAGAAAGGCAGGTAGGTCAGTGGAAATAGTTTGAAGACATGCCAGGTTGGTTTCATTAGTCTCTCTCTATCTGTTCGGGTTGAAAGCTCAATGATAAGTGAACTGCACGTACAGCACACCAGACTGAAAGAGAAAACAAAAAGCGAGGTAGCTGGTGATTCACACGGGGAGAGGAGACACTTGCAGAGAGAGAGAGAGAGAGAGAGAGAAAGAGTGATGCACACAGAATTGAGTGGAGAGCATGAGAGTGTGATGAAGCCAGAGTGTGCTGCCAGAGACCCAGTGAGAGGGCCATAAATGGAGAGTGTTTTTATCCAACTGGGAGGTACTGGATCATGGCAGAATAATGTTGGCCCAGAACCACAAAAATAAATGTCAGGAAGATGAAGCACTTCTGATAAGCTCAAACTGTGGAGCACTTCCAATGTTTACTTTAATCAAAGTACCTCATTCAATGTAATAAAAGCGTCTGTTTGAAGCATTTCAGCGTGCAATGTTATACACTAGATATTAAATCCGCTTTCTTGAGTATTAGTTAAAAGTAAATGGAAGTTTTATGTTGCAAAACAAACTGACTGCTTGTATAGAATAGAATGTGTGATTTGTTTTGATTTGAAAGAATCTATAAAGAGATAATTGTATTGTTGTTGTTGTTTTTTGTCCGCAGTTGCCGGGCCAGTATTCTTCAGCACCAGCACCCAAGCCTGCAGCTCCTCCCCCGACCGCTCCTAAACCAGCTCTCTCCTTCCTCCCACCCCCTGAGATGGGAGACCGCCCGCCTCCAGCACCCTGGGCAGAAGAACTCAGAGCCAGAACAAACCGACAAGCCAATCACAACTCTTCACCAAACTCTGCTGCTCAGCCGTTCGCTAAGGCCCCGGCCGTGGCCCCCAAGTCTGGTTTTGGAGGGAGACCGACAACATCATCAACATCTCTGGCACAAAAACTGAACCAGAATCTGAACCAGAACACCGCCCCAATGGGTGTTGCACCAAAACCTTCCCCTCCCTTTGCCACCAGCTCCTTCCCTCCACCTCCCGCAGCTCCACCCGGACCTCCTGCTCCACCAAACAATATGGCGACCGCCCCGGCCTCTAATCACGTAAAGAGTTCTCCGTTTGCCAGTCAGGTGAATGCAAACCAAAACCCCCCTGCTGCAGTGCCTCCTCCTCAACCCAAGATGATGGCATCTCCCCCTTCCTCTTTTAACCAGCCAATGAAAACTCCTCCTGCATCAACGGTATGTTCCAGTTTTATTTGACTTAAGAGACACTCTTTGTGCAATAGAAAGGAACAGGAAGTACAAATAATTTAGTTTATAGCCATCAGATCAGAATGATGCATTTCAGGACCTGCACTAACCGTGTTTTCAAAGGTAAACTGCTCAATTAATAATAACAACATGCGCTATAAGGTGTGTTGTATGAAACTATGTAAATAATGTATATGTATGTACTAATGGTTTTGTGTTTATGTTTGTGTGTGTGTGTGTATATGTGTACAAGCAGGCCTCTCCCCCTGGCCCAGTTGCTATCCCAGGTGGAGGCGTTCCTCTGAATATGAGGGAAGTGGAGGAGCTGGAGAGAATGACCAAGGACTTCATTAAAGACATGGACACACACGCTCCTGTCATCACCTCCCCTCCTACAGGTACACACATATGTAAACAGAAGGGACGCTGTAACTGCATCGATTAATCGATTAGTTGTCAACTATTAAATTAAGCGTCAACTATTTTCATAATCACATAATCGGTTTGAGTAATTTAAAAAAAAAAAAGAGTCTAAATTCTCTGATTCCAGCTTCTTAAATGTGAATATTTTCTGGTTTCTTGACTCCTCTATGACAGTGAACTGACTATCTTTGAGTTGTGGACAAAACAAGACATCCAGTTGCAGCCCTAATTGCATTAGTCATTTTTTTTTTTTAATTAATGAAATGTATTCACAGTTCATTCTTATGTTCAGAAATGTATGTGTAGTAGGCTTTTATTTATCTCTGCAGTGGTTCTCTGTTCACTGCTGTGAATATAGAGTATATCAACATTAAAGGAACAGTGTGTAACATTTTGGGGGATCTATTAGCAGAAATGGAATATAATATTCATAACTATGTTTTCATTAGTGTATAATCACCTGAAACTAAGAATCATTGTGTTTTCGTTAGCTTAGAATGAGCCCTTCATATCTACATAGGGAGCGGGTCCTCTTTATGGAGTCCGCCATGTTGCTCCACCATGTTTCTACAGTAGCCCAGAACAGACAAACCAAACACTGACTCTAGAGAGAGCCTTTTGCATTTTTATATTACCTGAAGGCCACCGTAGTTCTCCGACACACTGGTGAAACTGTGGTAACGTGAGCTGCAGAGTGCAAAACCGGGGAACAGCCAGCCGCCATCTGACTTCCATTGCTCCTAAAGTAGTGTTATTATGGTGTTATGGCCTCTAAGCAAGGTGAACGGCGTTGACACGGTTTTGCACTCAGCTGCTCACGTTACCGCAGTCTTGGAAAGGGAGGAGAGAGCGGAGGGGTACTCTGTTGGTTGCAATCTGCAACCACACCACTAGATGCCACCAAATTTTAGACACTATAAAAAGAGTCTGTACAACTGATCAAATCCATAAAATTATGCAAGTTTATCATCTGTGGAAATGATTTTGTCCAATACAATATGATACTCATTACTTAGGGGATGACACTGTAATAAACACAAGCGGAGAGGAGTAGGAAGATGGATGTATTTTTGAACAATCTTGTTTGTATATCGTACTCTCTTCAACCCTCTTTCTCTCTGCCTTCCTCTCCCTAACCCCCCCCACCTCGCCCCTACCTCTTTCTTGCCATTTTAGAGGTCTGTGGGAAGTGTGGCGAGGCTCTGTCCCGCACCCAGCCAGCAGTGAGGGCCATGGATAAACTCTTCCACTCCAACTGCTTCTGTTGCATGAGCTGTCATCGCCCCCTGCAGGGCATGCAGTTCTATGACAGGGATGGTGCGCCTCAGTGTGAGGACTGCTATGTGGTGAGGAGACGCACAGAGCCAATGGTCACTGCTAAAAGACCAAAAGCTCACACATAAAGAAAAGTTGTTCACTGAAATGTTATATATATATATATTATTTTACTTTCATTGTAGCTACAACTCACATTTTCGGCAGTGTAATGTGTTTCATTTCATGTGTTTTTAGATTTGAGCTCTTATGTTGTAATGTACACAGTGCACACCAATAGAATAGTGTACAGTGTGTACCTAAAGTATGTAGAATGTGCTGAATATACCGTCTTTCTGCTCCTCCTCAGAGTTCCCTGGCAGTGTGTTCCCGATGTGGGGAGAGGATCACAGACCGCGTGCTGAAGGCGGTGGGCCAGTGTTTCCACTCCCACTGTTTCCGCTGCAGCACCTGTTCCTGCTCACTTGAGGGGGCGCCCTTCATCACTGATGACAACAACAACCCCTACTGTGTCCAGGATTACCACAGGTAGCTAGTGGCTGCTGATTCCTCACTGACTACGTTTACGTGCACACTAATAATCCACTATTATTCTGAATATGACAGTATTCTGAATTTGATACGGGTCATATAAACCGCATATTTTGTTTGGATATTCTGAATTAGGCCTTATTCTGAATGGAGCATATGTGGGATATGCCGATATTATAGTGGGTTTTTTTTCTTTGGACATGTATACAGCACATTTGAAATATTTGTCTCAATTGGGGTTTTTTTACGTCACCTTGCGACACACGACCTCACAGCCTCTTGCCTGTTTACAGCCAGCTCTGTGTGTTGTATACAAACTAACTAGCCAATAGGTTGCAGAGATGCATGTCCAAAAGAAAAGCCCACATTTCCGGTCGGAAGAAGAAACACAGCTACTTTTAAACATTATGAAAGACTCAACAGGTTTTTGGATATGCGCAATATCCCAATGCCAACCTTTTCAAGACGGTGGTTGAAGGAATGAAAGAGGGAGGCTGTTTTTTGTACGGTCGAATATCAGGATTACTGATAAGAGTGGTGGTGCTGGAGGAAGGAGACAGCAACACGTCTTCCTCACTTGATTTGGACTAACTGAAATTTGCCGACTTACAAACTGAATCTCGTGCTGATTAAAAAGTTTACACAGAATAATGAACCGAGGATAAAATATGAACCATTAATCCTCACTACCACTTGTCGACAGACCCATAAGCAACACATTTGATTTGGTTTCATTAGAATATATTGCTCTAATGTTCCCCTAACTATGAGTATCAATCAGTGTTATGATAGTTTTGAATTTTCAATTACTTTAATTTCATTTTAGTTGTATTTATTTATTTTTTTATTTCATTTCAGTTTAGTTTTAGTTCCATTTCAGTGTTTGCTAGTTTTACTTTAGTTTCAGTTTTTCAGAAAATTTTAGTTTTTATAGATTTATTTTTAGTTTTACTGTAGTTTTTTTGAATTTATGTTCATTTTTATTTGTATTAGTTTTTTTTTACCCAGGCAATATCCTTTCAGTTTAGTTTCAGTTTTTCTTAAATAATATATTTTTTTATTTAGTTTCAGTTTACTAAAAAATATTTTTCACTTCTTATTTTCATTTCAGTTCACCTGATTTGGACTAACTGAAACTTGTTTTTCCCTTTCCTGCTGATAAAAAGCTTAACACAGCATAAAATAATAAGCGTGAATTCTCACTACGACTAGTTGGCAGGCCCAGAAGCAACTAATTTGATTTGGTTTCATTAGAATATATTGCTTTTTGTGTTCCTTGACTACGAGTGTAAATGTGAAGCTTTCCACCTTCTGTTTCAGGCGTTTCTCCCCTCTGTGTGTGAGCTGTAATGAACCCATTATTCCAGCCCCGGGCAGCGAGGAGACAGTCAGGGTGGTGGCTCTTGACAAGAACTTCCACCTCAAGTGTTACCGTTGTGAGGTAACACAAAATTTTATCACAATATACATCACACATTGTATTCAATAACCCCTAAAAAGAAACAAAATGCTAATAAATCAATTAAATAACTGTATTTTCTCCTGTAGGATTGTGCTCGCCCTCTCTCCATAGAAGCGGATGAAAATGGCTGCTATCCATTGGATGGTAGGATCCTGTGTATGAAGTGCCACACCCAGCATGCCAAGAAGGCCGCGCAGTGATTGGCTCAAGTGGCGCGACTCAGATTAACTATGAACCAAAATCCAAAAAAGCACAGGATTCATTCAGCTGCCGTTTTGCCTTTGCAACAGGGCTTTATTCAGTATATGTGCGCAGGTGTGAGTGTGAATGTCATGCGTGGAAAAGGGTATGTTTGCATGCAGATGCAGTGTAGTATTCCCTCGTCTTTGTTCTCTTCAGTGCAGAAGTAATGTACTGCATTGAAATAAAGTCCCCTCATCTTTTATTCTCCAATCTCATCCAGCCCTCTTTGTGTACTACAACGTATTTTTTTGTGCCAATTCTATGTTTACGCAAAAAAAAAAAATTCCAGCATAACTTGCACAAGAATAGTTTTTGGCAAAAAGAGCAGTCTGATAAATATAAAGTTGCCTTTCTTTGTCTCTCGCCTCAGTATTATTAGTAGCACCATATACTGAGATATTTCCATTTTAAGACTTTCACTGGCTGGTCTCTATCCCTGTGAGCATTGTAACTACAGCGATGTTACGGAGACAGATTGTTACCATAGGGTGAGGAGTACCAGAGGCCTCCCATTTGACCACTCTGCAGATTTCACCACTCTGGTTGGCTGTTGGTAGAGATAACTTTAACACTTTGGCAGTTGTTGTGCCTGCGAGCATGGTTAATTATGCTTTCCCGCCTGGAAATTATATCAGCCAGTCTACTCTGACAGCATTTTAAAGTCATCGAGGGCTAAACATTGACTGCAAAAAAAAGATAAAAACAGTAAATGTTGCTCTTTTTGTGATGTGAATTTGATCATTTACAGGCATGCGTTGAATTATGTCTTGTTGTTCTCTCTCTCTCTCTCTTCCTTGTTATCATACAGACTGTATAAGGGCAAGATTAGAACAAAAAAATCAGCCATTTTCTTCTCAAAAATAGTTTCGAGCTGATTTCACAGTGTATTTTTAGATGCATGCTTTTTGGATGCACAAATTCTGAACAACCAGACGAGCACAGATTCCATTCCAGGGATCTCATAATTAAAAAACAAAACACGTGGTTATAAATGTCAGCTGCATGGCTGAAAGCAGGACCTATCATGTGACCGTTGCACAGTTCCATAGTGAAATAAAATAGCCTTTAAGTGTCACTTTGACTCTAAAGACCCCGCACATGATCAATTTTGTATTAGTAGACACCATCTAGAAACATTATAGTAGTTTTTGATATGCATTTTCTTGGAATCTCTTGCTTTAAATAATATAATTTATGGATCATTTTTAATTAAGTATTAAGGTTATATGTGTACCAGTACTAAAATAACCTGGATAATAGATCAGTAGAGACGCATTAGCTTAGAGTTTTAGGTAACATATGCTAAAACATAGTGACCAAATGTTTCGAAGCTGTTGGCAGGATTAAGGTTAATAAAACAGTTACATGTATTTCAATGTTTTTTGACTTTCATGTATGTTTTTTCTTGCCTTTTGTTGTTTTGAGCCCAGTTTTTTGGTATTGATCTCTTCTATTGTTACAGTAAATACCACTATTCTTTCCATTATTCATCTTTTGTACTTGTTCATGTCGGTTATATACTATTTTATTCTTATCTTACCGTACTGTATTTCTTTCATTTAATGCTTACAATTATTTGGTTTTCATTTTGAACCTGGAGATGTGCCTTCTCCACTGTCGTATCCGTCGTTCCTTTTTGAATCGAGCCTGGTTTGCAGCTACAGAAATTCATTCCACAATAAGAAATCGGTTGTTACTTGTGCTTGCGTTGAGCCCGGTGCAGAATGACACCAGAACGACTAACATATAGTACATGGCAATAGTTATTCAGCGTTGCATGCTATCTGTGTAGGTGGTGGCGGCATTTCCTCTGGTATTACGTCTTCTGTTTGCACCAATTACTCCACCTTTGTGGCCCTGCCTTTGTCATCACTATGTGATATTAAACGTATGATGATGCCTTCACAGTCGCATTTATCTGGCGTTTTGTTGTGTTATGTTCCATTGTATTACATGCGGATGCCTTGTCTTTTCATATAACTTTTTTTATAAATTCCTGTTTGATATGTGTGAATGTGTATATGTTTAAAAACATTATTTAGCCCCACCCCTCCCCTTTGGCTGTATCAAAAGATAAATAAATACATAAAATGCCAAATGTTTTTGTCTCATTATCTGTACAGTTATATAGTGTATGCAGTAATCACTGTAAAGGTGCACACAGTTAGAGGTTGTCATATTTGTCTTTTGTCACCATATTCTATCTCTGGTCGTCCTCCATGTGACACCCATGAAACGTGTTTCCTCTCAATGATGTGCTACCCTGTTACATGACCTCCAGGACACCAAACTGCTCTATCAGTCGTTAACAGCCATGTGTTGCACTGATAATGACGACAGCGGACATGCGTGCATGTGTGTCTGAGAGTGTTTACTCTCCAGGAGAGTGCTCACCCTCCATTCAATGCAATGTAACAATGTATTTAAGCAAAAAGCAATTTGTTGGCCTCAACTTATCAGAACAATCCTTCTGTTCTCGAGCCTTTAACCCTGCAGATAGGAGTGCCTTCATGTTCACATCCACATGCATGTCCCAGAGCAGAACCATAGCCTTTGCTTGATTATCTGTGCTCTGGAGAGAGAGGAGAGTAAGACGTAGCCTGCAGAGTTGTTTTTTATCAGAGTGTCAGATGAGAAGAAAAGTGAGTGATGACGAGAGATAGAGAGCTGAGGTGACAGCTGATGACGGAGGGGACAGCAGGAGGAGGGAGCATATCTGAAACATCAAATGTAAAAGACAAAGGATGCAACACGGAGCAACACATCCATCTACTAAGAATGAATGAAACTCCAATAGAGCTTGAGGTAGGAACTTTCCAAAGAAAAGTTGATGTTATGAAGTTGTGTTTGTGTGGTTGTGAGGCTAACATGAGTGTTTTAGTTGCTGGAAACTGGAGCAGAGCCATATATGTTCCTGGGAAATAAATGTTCAAATGATGGGGTTTGGTGAGGTCGAAATGTGCTCAATGTGTTCAGTTTGTGTTGCCAAATACAATATTGTTTTTCTGGTAACTTTGGATTTTTATTTTTTTAGAGTAAGACAGAAAACATGAAGACAAGCTGCTGGCCAGAGCCAGTGATATTAACATGCGGTTTGATTCTACTAAACTGTGAAGTATATATCGGTATAAAGGCTACTGTAGTTATGATGTTTAATCTGGTGTCACGGTTGCTCTGACTGAAACTTGAAATGCATGAATATCCACTTTATAACAGGGCTGGGCAATATGACGATATATATCGTCAAAACAATATAAAAATGTCTATCGTATATATATTTTATTCTGTATGATTTCTATTGCAATATAGGCTAGGTTAATATTTATTTCTTTTTTCTCCATGATTTCACTTAACTGTTTAACTTTTCATCTGTCAAGTATCTAATTCACACAGTATACAGAATATACGAAAATAGTATATATAATATATTTATTTATTGAATAACCACTAAACATGCTATATTGTGATATATATTGTTATTGAGATATGAAATTACCTATATTATGATAGAAAATGTTGGCCATGTCGCCCAGCCCTACTTTGTAATGAGGTTCATATCATGTGGCTCTTGATAATGCTTGATGCTAATATTTAGTTTCTAAACTGAGTGGGCTCTTACAAGCCGGCAGTGTTCGTTGCTAAAAGTAGTGAGAACAGAAATCCCCACAGTATGTGGCTCTTTGAGGATATAAGGATGTGTTTTGCGGAGAGGTGGATGATCGGGGCATTCTGGGATACCAGACATCACTGTTGAGATGTTGTGGGACATCACTGTTGAGATGTTGTGGGCCGCCCAGGTCTACAAAAGACCTCAAACCTTTAATGAACAACACGTTTTATGTGGCAGCACATTTTGTATTTTTATACATTTCTGCTGTTCATGAACATTATTGGACCAACTACATAACAATATGTACTGTATATTTCCCAAAATGCTATAGTATTTTCGGTTGACCCAGTTACATTCTTGTTTCACTTCCAGCCTCAGCTTTCAGTCCAGCCGTCGTCACAGCCAGAACCTGAAAGGGGGCTCCAGCCTCCACCTCTGCTTCAGCCGCCACTCCCCACCCGAGATCCCTCCGACACCCATCAACAAACCCAGCTCCAGCCTGAGCTCCAGCTGTCAGAGTCTAACCCCGAGCAGCAGCACCAAGCAAAGCCAGTGTGGATAAACTATCGAAGGCTGCTTCTCCTTCTTTTGGGGTTCTCCTCATGTGCTGCCATTCTGGGGCTTGTTTACTATATGCATCAGAATCGACACACTTGGAGCGATAATAACCAGGCAGGCAAAGGTACAGTAGGCCTCCAGAGAAACACAACCAAATGACACAATCCATTCTTTGTCTGACTCTTGTTTCACCCTGTCCTGTAGTGACTCCATGTGTGTCCCCGGCCTGTCAGTGGGCCTCGGCCCATCTGTCCACGTCTGCTGATCCCTTCACGCAGCCCTGCGATTACTTCTTGTTCACATGTGGATCTGACAGACTTTCACCAGGGAGGCACAGAGGTCAGGGCATCCCTGGACATCCACAGAACCGGAGGGCGAGGGCTGCGTGGCCGGAGAGGAGAGGACAGAGTAAAGAGAGAGAGGACAGAGGACTGAGAGAGGAGAAAATACAGGACAGAAAAACTCTGCTGCTGCAGCATCTCAGGGAGATTTTGGGTAGTAGTCTGCAAACAAAAGTCCTCTAATGTACACCACTATGCACTGTATTGTTTTATTTATTTATTATTATTATATATATATATATTATATATATATATTATATCAATGAATTGTCTGAATCGTGTTTTTCTTGTTCTGCTCTTCAGATTCAAACGACAGACCTTGTAGTACAGCAGTGCAGAAGGCCAAAGGGTTTTACCATTCCTGTTTGGACACCAAATCCATAGAGACGTCCGGAGCAGAGCCCTTCCTCGCACTCATCCAGAAGGTGAGATAATTACATGCCCTTAAAGGACCCGTGTGTAGCATTTAGGGGGATCTATTGGCAGAAATGGAATATAATATTAATAAGTATGTTTTCTTTAGTGTATAATCACCTGAATCAATGAAGAATCGTTGTGTTTTCGTCAGCTTAGAATGAGCCGTTTAGATCTACATAGGGTTCGGGTCCTCTTCACGGAGCCGACCACCATATTTCTACAGTAGCCCAGAATGGACAAACCAAACACTGGCTCTAGAGAGGGCCATTCGCATTTTCACTTTTTCACATCGGCCACCGTCATTATCCTACACGCTTGGCTAGAAATAGAAACGATACCAGAAATGTAGCAGTCGATACCAATAGCAGTAAAATTCCATGATTCTCGATACCAATTTGAAAAATTTCAAAAAACAAAAATCCCATGTGCTTCAACATACACTCCTTTATTACCATTTGCATACTGGTATTTGTTAGAAAGTTAAACAATAATAATTCCCTCTCTATTATCTATTTCATATTGCTGTGAAAACATTCAAACAACTGGATTTATTCAAATTTCTCGCCAAACAACTACATTTTACAAGATTGCATTTGATCACATCATTATAACATTGGAATTTATCTTCACCCAATATTTTTACTGAATATATGATAATCACATGCAGTTTGGGGCAAGTCATAGTCAAGTCAGCACACTGACACACTGACAGCTGTTGTTGTCTGTTGGGCTGCAGTTTGCCATATTATGATTTGAGCATATTGTTTATGCTAAATGCAGTACCTGTGAGGGTTTCTGGACAATGCAAGCATATTTGCCCACTCCCATGTTGATAAGAGTATTAAATACTTGACAAATCTGCCTTTAAGGTACATTTTGAACAGATAAAAGATGTGTGATTAGTTTGCGAATTATCGCGATTAACAATGGACAATCATGAGAGTAATCGTGTTTAAATATTTCAATCGATTGACAGCCCTACTATATAATGATTGTATAATCTCTCTGTATTCAGCTGGGAGGCTGGGCAGTATCAGGTCAATGGAATCAGACTGACTTTAACTCCACCCTGAGCCTCCTCATGAAAGACTACGCCACCTTTCCCTTCTTCAACCTCTATGTGGGCAAAGACCCAAATGAAATTGCCAATGGGACAACCAAGAGATATATACAGGCCAGTATCCATTAGAATAATCTGTCCTAACATGCTGGTGGGAGCACTGCCATAGCAAAGTGTCTCATTGCTTTAACTCAAGTCTCCTCTCTGTCAACAGATTGATCAGCCCGATCTGTTGATCCCAATTGAATGGAACAGCAAGACACTGAAGTCTCAAGCTAAAACTCAGGTTGGTGACTTAGCTAGACCACTATTGATCCAAGAAATGTATTTTAATGGATCAGCAATATTCATCCATCCCACTAATGCATTCCTTTATCATTCTCCTGTCTCTTTCCATCCAGACGCTACGTCCCTTCTTGGCATCGTGTCAGAGGTACCTGGCACTGTTGGGGGCGCCGCCCAGCAGTAGCAGCATGATCCACGTGGGCTCGTTCATCTCTCTGTCCTCTGAGCTCGCCGTGGCTGCTACACCTCTGCACCATCGCCTGTCGAAAGGACAGCTCTATCAGCGCATGACAATCAGAGAGCTACAGGTACAAGAGCAGGAGGATGGGTCACTATATATACACATACTATATCTTGATCATAGACTGTATACAGTGTAAAGATGGACGGCGCGTTTCCACTTCCTCCCACTGTACAAAAGTAAAGCAAAAATATCCCGGATACGGGAGCTGACATCTTCTGATGTCATTTGGAGCCTGAGTCTGCACAGTAGTGATCAGGCGACTGGTGTCGAGGTCCCACCTACACACCCGCCCAAGCCAATCACGAGCCGAGCACAGTCACAGCTTGCCCTGAGCCACCTGGCTGCTACGTTAGCACCACGGGAGCTGTTTGGCTAGAAAGACACAACAACTAACCATAATATCTCTAGAACTACGTTTATGATCAAATTGACACATGTTCTATTACACAGACTTGTGACGGTTATGGAAAGTTTAAGTTACATCTCCTCTCTCGTACAATTCTTGAGCCTCCGGCTGTGCAACTACTTCACTCAGAGCAGCTGTCGATCACAGCTGTCAATCATGACGTCTCACCCCCTTTTTATAGCATCAAATAACTAATTAAAACCAAACCTATCAGAAAAATGAACACTCGAACATACTGTACATCAGCATGATGAGAACTACCTAAAATGACAGAAACCATCTTTGGGAAAAAGTGTATTTGACGTGTACTTTGACTTTGTAGTTTGGCCCATGTCCCATCCACTAACATGGAGGGGGTGGGATTTATGACCTATACTGCAGCCAGCCACCAGGGGGCGATTGAGATGTTTTGGCCTCACTTTTGGGGAGCTGTCATGTCGTCCATCTTTATATACAATCTATGGTTTGAATCTGCTGCAATAACTAATTTCCTTTACATAAATATGCCAACAGATCCAGGCCCCTAACATTGACTGGCTGGGCTGTCTGCAAGCTGCTTTCCATCCACTGCCCCTCATCGAAGATGATCACGTCCTTCTGCATAACTCGCCCTACATTGTGCAAATGTCCCGCGTCATTGGCAAATGGCTGAGCAAGCACGAGCTGAGCACCAGGTACTGTAAGTGACACAAAACATCCCACAATCAAATATGCATAAACCTTTTTTCTTTTTTGACCTGCCACATTTGAATCCACTCAGCGGTCCAGTTCATACGTACATGGTCCTCAACCTGCTGCACACCCTGATGCCGGCTCTGGACTCCAGGTTCACTGAAACAGAGAAGAATTTGTCTCTGGCTCTGGGTGACACTGAAGGGGTGAGTCAACATAGATAAAGCCATTTGTATTTTTATTTAAAAAGAGGACACCTGTGAGATGGTGTGTTGAGTCACATCTTCATTATGGGCCTCTCCTTCACCAGGCAGGCCCTCGCTGGAAACACTGTGTGTTACAGACTGAGAGAGGATTTCACTTAGTTCTCACACACCTTCTCAGTGAAAGGACGGCACACAGAGAGGTGAGTAGCCATCATGCTGATTTGCGACATCGATTGAATTTCAAGGCTGATGTGTATTTAAGATTTTTATTGTTCAACAGGCAGAGGAGATTATTCAAAATATCTTTTCCTCCTTCAAGTCCAAATTACATGAACTCAAGTGGACGGATCAGATGTCTTTCCAGTTTGTCATGAAAAAAGTAAGGGAAGCAAGACTTGTTATTGTACTTCTTGAAACTGCATTTTGGTGGTGTTTATGATATCATTAAAGGTCTGTTTTCCTCCAGGTTCAGTCTTTAATTCCAAGGCTTTGGACAACAAAAGAGATCTCTAGTGAGGCTGAGCTTGATCTGCTTTTTTCCAAGGTACATTACAGACCTCCACTGGCTCTAACAGATTAGGTGTATAAAAGTTGTTAACCTCTTTATCCAGCCGATTAGACTGTTATCAGGCCATTAAATAGGCGTTATCTGTGGTTATAAGCCCCATAGACGTGGGTCAGTAGGGCTCTACCTCACCCAATATTAGGTTTAATCATCTATTCACATGGTAGATCACCGAAAGAAGGTATAAAAGAAAACAACAGCGACTTCTAGTGACCGTAGTAATTATAACAGGAGCAGAAGCACAAGTCAGACGCTAAAGTATAGACTGCGTGGGCAATGGATGGGACACAAAACAAAGGTCTTTCACCCAGGAGACTGTGATTTGCATCCCGTGTAAAACCAACAACGTGTAGTTGTCTTTGCGTTCACAAAAAATAAGTTTCACTTTTGAAACGTAGAAATTTTCAAGCCAAAACACAATGTTTTTACCTAAACTTAATTATGTGGCTTTGTTGCCTAAACTTAAAGAAGTTATTGTAACATTTCGTCCAGTTACAACGTGTTGCTTTTAAGTTTCGCTTTCACTTTTACAGCGTAGTAGGCGTAGTAGGCCCCTAATGACCCACATCTATGGTGCTTATAGCAACTTATAACTCATAATTAATCGCCTGATAACAGTCAAATCAGGTGCTTTATTTGATGCCATTCCTAGTTAAACATCTTTTCCCTGTGAGTTTAACCTTAGTTAAACCCATCCCAAACTCACTTAACACTACTTTTTGTCTAATGTAATTTATATTGTATGTAACTAATAAGAATCAGTTGTGAATGCAGGTGACAGTCGGCACAAATAGCTTCTTCTCCAACTACGTCCAGCTTCTGTCCTTGTGGCAAAAGAGACGCCGTCAACTCTTGACTGAGCAGACTGAGGCGGCTGATATGTAAGTGTCTGCCTTTATTTTTAAAGTTGAGAGTTGATATGAATGTTTTGAGCGTGTATTTAATCTTTTCTTGTTTCTTTTAGTCTGTCGGTCACACCATTTCTCCTGGGTGGTGAGCTCCTCTTTCCCATGGGAATGTTTATCCCTCCTCTCTTCCATCCTACCTATCCCAGGTAAAGTGTACATTGATTTTAAAAGCTCAGTTTTCATGTAAGACATATTATTGAACAGTAAAGTACACTCTTTGTTTTGTTTCTTAACAGGGCAATGAATTATGGTGTAATGGGTTTCCTTCTCGCCAAAGATATCCTCCACCTGATTCTGCCTGACAGTAAGAGAAGCTCACATTTGTCTATACAGTTTTTCAGATATCAAACTGCCTTCTATATACTGAACTTACTGATCGTTTAATGCAAATCATGTCAATCTCTCTGTTGTGTTGTAGTTTACTCTCAGAGTGAGACGGTGCATGCTGTGGGGGAATGTGTGTGGGCTCACTACCTCACTGTGACAGAAAAAGCCGGCCGAGGTGGAGTGTTTTCGCTCTCGGCGGCGCAGCAGCAGGAGGTGTGGGTGCAGTATTCTGCACTGCAGATAGCGCTGCAGGTGAGCAGCCATCTTCACGCTTTAGTCTCTGTGTGCACAACATTGAGATCATACATCCACATTTTTTTTTCCTCAGGCTTATCACCAGAGTCTAAAGAACCATCCGGGAGACACCTCCATCTCAGGACTATCACACACTCCTCTGTTCCTCACATCTTTTTCTCAGGTACTGTGCTTCTATTGTTAGGTCATCTCCTACGCTCTCAATTACTGATCGCATGTCTTTTATTACATTCCTTTTCACAGGTTAACTGCGACTCAGACCCATACAGTGAATTCATGCCCTTGGAGCCCTCCTTCTTGATTACAGTGATTTGTGCCAAATATGACCTGTGTCCTACAAGCCTGCAGTGCCCCAGTAAAACCCAGCAGCGTTCATTACAAACATGCTGAGTACCGCTCCTCTGAAGACCTGCAGGTTTTGTTTTTGTAGTTATTATTTATGGATTGTCTGGCAAAACACTTGGTGCTGTAGAAATTAAGCACACTGTGGATGTTTACAAACTGTTGTTACAAAGATAGTTTATTATTATTGCAGATATTTATGGTGAGAGTACATACAGTATGTACAAGTAAAAAAAAAAAAACACTGAAATTTCTTGTATCAGACGTTGTTAAGATATGTTTGGATTTCCATAGATTGCACAAGCTGTTACATATTCATGTAAATGAAATAAACAACTGTTTTCACTTCATGTTTCACAGATCCACCTTTTCAATTTATAAACCTTTTCAAACTTGACAATATAAATATTCTAAATGGGCCCCTTTGTATTTCCTGTTTCAATGTTTGTTAGTGCAGTAGCTGACAGGAAGTAAACTTGGACCTAAGCTGTTGCCCTAGCAACAGAATGGCAATGAAATATAATGGCCATGTGGTCAAAGGACGTATATTGCCAAGAAGTGAAAGTCCTTTGTTTATTCCATTGCAACATCAGCGCCCAGCAGCACAGCTACGTTTCCACTATTTTAAAACGTCCGCCTACAAAAGTAAAACAAAATTATTTATTTTCTGTTCATATTCTACCGAAATTACGACGGAGTATTAGGGCCACATTGAGGAAAAACTAAATCAGAGGTTTCGAGAATAAAGTCAAAACTTTCTGAGAAAAAAAGTCGTAATATTATGAGAATAAAGTCATAAGTTTTACGTGTTATTTTAGAGGAGAAATAGAGCAGCGTGTGAAAATGAGGAATGTGCAGCATCTTTTGAAGTTATACTTTGGTAAAGGTTTCACAAATAAGGAAACTTAATCTTTTGGTACATCAGCACCACATTATCATCAGTATCAGGACCTTGAAAAGATTGTGCAAGAAACTGCATTTATTCCGAAGAAATAAAACGAGACAAACAGCTGCTACCCGTCCAGAAGCAGGCTCAGGCTGCTATGTCCTCTCGCCATTTTGTTGGTTGCTGGTAATGTGTTTTGCTAATATTACGACTTTTTCTCTCGTTAAGTTATGACTTTATTCCCGTGATATTACGACTTTTTTTCTCATAAAGTTTATTCTCGTAACATTAGGACATTTCTCTCGTAAAGTTATGACTTTATTCTTGTAATATTACGACTTTTTTCTCCTAAAATTACGACTTTATTCTCGTATTATTCCGACTTTTTTTCTCGTAAAATTACGATTTCATTCTTGTAATATTACGAATATTTTCCTCGTAAAGTTACGACTTTTTTCTCGTAAAAAAGTTATGACTTTATTCTTGTAATACAATCTCAGTTCCCCCCCACCCCCTCAATGTGGCCCTAATACTCTGTCCTACTACCGAAATGGCCTGTGTTCAACCATAAAATATTATGAATAAGCATTGTCAGTCCAAAATGGCGGCAGCAGTTTCCTCTCTTTGCTTCTATACTCTTTGATTTTGTTCATATACTGCTCTGTCTCCTAGGTGATGTGCTTTGTCTCCTAGGTGATGGCGACCATCACCTCCAACAGCAACTAAAGAATCGTTATTATTTAAAAGAAATAAGTCCCTAACTTACTGTTTGAAAACCAGACCATATGTGCCCGTCACATTTTATCCGCTGGGGAGTTTTTAGATTTACTTCTGAAATATAAAACAGCAAAAATGCGAAAGAAAGCCACAGCAACAGCCTCACCCAGGGGCGCGAAGGGAGCCAAGGGAGCCAAGGGAAACGCTCCTATCAACGTTAAAACAACTGGAAATGCACCACTAAAGGTGATGAAACAAACAGGGAAACCTACCAAGACTCCGACTGGGAAAGGTCTCGGTAAAGCAGGAGCCAGGCGTCTGGGCCAACAACTGAAACGAGCCATCATCCTCCAGGAGTCCAAAGTCAGAGGAAAAGATGCTCTGCCCAGTGAGTGACCTCTACATCATTACACATGTTAGCAAGCAGGTAGCTAACTTCATCTGGTTAGCAAGTCAAAGCCATACCTTATTGGTCTTAAACTTAAGAGCACTTTTTACTAGTTTTTTTACTAGTCTTTAGCCAACATTTAACCTAGCCTGGGGGGGGGGGGGGGGGAAAGT